>JAIUZE010016790.1:0-27175 GCA_022085475.1 Heliosperma pusillum
ATCTACTATATACTAAAGCAGAAATATTTATTGCTTTCTGATTGGCTGCAAATATTAAGGAAAAGCGGGCCCTACATCCAAAGTAAAAGATTATTTACTCTCTCTCCTCACTCTTAATACTTCTAATTTATTTACTCTCTCTCCTTAATCTTAACACCTCTAATTTAAATTATTTACATATTTACAAATTCCATAATTTTATAATTTTATAAACATATTTTCATATTATTTTCATATTCCATGATTTTAGAATGATTATGTTTTAACTTATGAAATTACAATATTCTAACAATAAATATTCTAGCAATAACAAAGTCTAATATATATAAAACTTAATAAAAAATTAAAAATTAAAATTAAACTAACAATTTCATGCAAAATAAAGTCCAAATAATACAATTAATAATTAATAATTAAAATTACAATACTATTGCAACTAAATAAAAAATCTCTCAGACGGAACTATAAACGCTCATCATCGAGATTCGAAGAAGACTCAGTAACGATAACTAAATGTCACCATACCACATGTAGTGTTAGCGACAATATAGTTAGCTGTCAAGAGTCGTAACTACGCAAATCCATACTATCGTAGAACCAAAAAAATTATCAGAATGGTATCTACTATATATAAAATCATAAACACTTAGGTGATTCCTATTGGTTCCTTAATTTATGGATAAAAAGAAGACTTTTTTTTTACAAGTGACCTCACTAAATAGCCTTTGTGATTTAATTAAGAAAGACAACCGCCACTATTTAATAAATAACAATGAGTAGTAACATTTTGCCCAAAATCAACATAAGGAGGAGTATATATGTCTGATGTATATCCTTATTAAATATTAACATACCACACGATAAAATTTGTAAAAAACATTATTAACTAAACTTTATTTTATTTCTATTAATAGATTTAAAGTATATCCTTTTACATTTCAAAAAATACCAGATTGACTATCATTAAAAAAATGATTAGTTACAAAAATTTCAGTACTCAGAAAATAATAAAACCAACCTGCTATAAAATTTTATATTTCTATTATCGTAACTATTCTTAAATTCATGAAAGTTAAAAAAAAGGTAATTGGAAAACTTTTGGATGATTAAAACTAAAGCAATTTGACACATACATAATCTTTAAAAAGCTAAAAAATATCTTTTTTAAGAAATTAGTTAATTAAAAAAATTAAGCGTATAATAATAATGAAATAAATCAAAGGAAGTCATAAAAATGTAACCAAAATAATATAATGAGTCAGACAAATACAAATATCTCAAAGAATTTGTTTAATTAAAAAAAATACAAATAAAAAAGTCATTTAAGTAACAACGCATTTTTTTGATTCTTTATAAAGTCATAGATATATTAGTTGAATAAACAAAAAATACCACAACAATTATTATCCGATCTAACAAATATTTGAAATATCAGGTTTTTTTCATTTTTATCTATGAAATATGTGACGATGTTGCTTTTTTTTCGATCGTATTTATAATACGGAATTATAGAATCGAAAGCACTTTAAAGTGATGTTCAAAATATTGTAGTATTAATTTCATATATAATTTATCGTTCATAATATGAGTGGATGATGAAACAAGTTAATAATAATTGTCTAACCGTCACTCGGTTTTCTGATGTAACAAAAGGTACTTTAGCATATTTCATACATTGTATTGCAATGACAATAAAGGTTAAAAAAATCGGTATGTTTTAATTTTTTTTGATGTTGTATTTCAATAATTTGTTTATAAAAAAATCGATAATTTCTAAACATTAATCAATTCAAATATTTTTAATAGTTTTAAGTAGCAATCCCGTGCAAATTTTGCACGGGTTTAAAACTAGTAAGCATACCCAAAACGATACCAACAATCACCTTTTGTCATTGGGAAGAACATTAGAAGTGACGAATGTGGACAAAACTCCACCCATGTGGGTGTGGGTGGACCGGTTTCAACAAGGCAAAGAGGGCTTGTTTTTCCCTCTTAATATAAACCATAACATCTCATTTTTGCATGGATGCTTATCTTTCTACAAAATCTCTATCTTTCACTAAAAGAAATTTGAGAAATTCTTCTTGTGTTCCTACACTAATAATATCATTACTAAGGGTAGTAATATATCTATTAGTTCATAATAAGGGCTTCTACTATTTAATACTAGTGTAGTATTTTGTAGAGATTAAGGGTAGTCTTGGGTGCAATTAATTGGAGAGTTTCTACTTTGAAACTTGGAAGATCATCCTTATATTACTAGCTCAAGAACAATATTTGAAAGGAGTTCAAATATTGTGCCCATATTTTCATAATCAATGTAAGAAATGGTTATTTCCTTTATATTTTGTTATGCATGCATAAAGTCCTAATAGTTTAAGAGTAAACTATTAATAAGATGATATTAGAAATGTCTAATATCGAGTTTAAGAAACAAACAAGCGGTATCAAGAGCCAAGGTTGTTGCATGCATAATCGATTTTTAGTTTTTTCGAGTTATGGTAACTTAAAGAAAACTAGTAATTTGTGTTTTATAAGATAAAATCACAAAGTTATTTGCATGTCAATATATTATGGTCCTAATATGATTTTAGGTCATTTTGATGATTTATGGAAATTTATAGTGCTCAAGTATGATTTTTAGTATTTTTATTACATTTTAATGAGTAAAATGATGTTTAAAATGCTAAAAATAGTTAGACTTATCTTCTGACCTTGAAATTTTTACACAATGTTCCACATGCATTTTACTTACTGTATGTAAAATTTCGTGTGAAGTGGATTTGTTTCGTGTGATTTATGAGTTTTATATGATAAAATGAAATAAATAAAGGTAAAATGGTTACAAATACTTCCGCTTTGAATCTGACCATGAAATTTTTGTATGTGGTCACATGCATGTTTTCCTGTCAGACTGGAAAATTTCAGACATATATGATTTGTCTAGCATGATTTATGGATTTTTAATGTAAAAATGGCATAAATAGTGACTAATTTAGCTAATATACTTCCGATTTGAATCTGATGATGAAATTTTCGTATGTTGTCACATGCATGTGTTCCTGTAAGACTGGAAAATTTCAGACTAATGTGATTTGTCTTGCATGATTTATGAATTTTTAATGTAAAAATGGCATAAATAGTGACTAATTAAACATATATAGCTAAAATATTATTCATGTCAAGAGAAAATTGTTCCTGGTTGCATAAATGTCCCACATTTCAGATCTAAAGTTGAAAATTTAATATGATTAATGTTTGCATGCTTTATGTATTTTATTTGATAAAACCGATAAAGCGCAACCATTTTTCTCAAAACCGATTCAAAATTTTTAAACCATGATTTTTGACATTATGAGTGTCATGGAAATGTTCCAGAATGTACAAAAATTTAAAATTCAAATTTTGAAATTATTGTAATTAAATTTTGATTTATTTGATTAAAATATGATTTTAAAGTCTAATTATGAGCAATTATACAACAACAAGTTGAATTATTGTCAAAATTGAGTGATGACTAATTTTTGAGGCCTAAATGAGTTGGGATAATTAACTTGGACTTAAATATGATTTAAGTATTGTTTTGTGATTTTAAAGTGTTATTATCACACATTTCCGTAAAACCGGGTTATATTCGATATAAACCGTTAAATAGAGCGATTTGGCATTAAACATGAGCATGTTTCATACATATTATAATGCTGCATTTTATTTATGAATGTCATATTTTCAATTTATTAATGTCATATTTTGGTTTATGTAATTTGGAATTATGTAATTTTTCCTTGTATGGCTTTAGTTTTAATCGATATTGCCCGAAATGTAAGGGAATATTGATTCGGTTGTAATTTAATGTGATCTCGAATCACTTTTATTGTATTATTTTATTTTACAAATGTATAATAGGAAATTATTGTAATTTTATTATATATTTTGTAACTAATTGTAAAACCGGAGTTTCCCAAAGACGGTGCCATTCGGAAAGGAGTTCCGAGAGAGAGACGGGGACCTTGGGAGGCGTGCTTATGAAGTTCAAGGGACCAAAGGAGTTGGTTTCCGAACTTGTAATAGATTATATGATTTTCTATTCTAGGAAAGACCATACTAGGAGTTTTATTTTTATGCTTGCATTTTTATTTAATATGTTTGCATGCATTGCCAAATCGCCATAACATGACATGCATATTTATCGAGTATTCGACCGTGTCAATTTAAATAATCGTTAATTCATCAATTTAGTTCACTTTAACATGATAGATTATAAAGTGACAAGACCTCTCATAATAAATAATTGAGATCAAGCCTTACCAAATGTTAGAACCCATGAATCCCAATTTCGCAAGGAAGTAGGCTCGGCTCACCGGGGTGCTAAATTTGTTACGTTGGGTAAGTGGGGTAATAAATGTTATTATTTCGAAATTTGGATTGAGCTCAACGGAAGTATTCGCGACCGTAGCCGCATGTGTTCCGGGATTAAGATAAATATTAAAGTAATATTATCGACCGAGAGTTCTAATGTAGAATCGATTAAAGAGTTAATCCACCGAATTATGTTAATAAGGGATGAATCGGCTTACCGTGCCCAAGTTTATATGAATTTGGATCTCGGAATCATTTATAATAGTTGGGTAGAGGTCACTATTTAAATGTTAAAACTTGTTTAAAATGTTTACAAGTATTTAAAATGATAAATGTTGACATTTCCTTTATGTCTTTAAAAAATTTGTAGTCATAATTGTTTATTCGCAATGGCAAATGCTAATTCATCCACCACCACCTATGCTCCAATTCTCATGAATGTCTCATAACTTTGATCCTTCATGGATTGATGCAAGTTAGAAAAGAATGGCGCTAATTTTACCAATTGGGATATGCAACTCCACTTGGCTTGGCCGCGGCGGGTGACGACAGGTTTCGTGAAAGGTCAACCGCCACGCATGGCGAGCCTATGAGGCTAGTCACAAAGAGTCCACCGCGATCAAAAACTTTTTGATCTTCTCGTTGGAGGCCAATCTTTAAGGGAGTGCCATAAGATGAGCACGGCCTATGAGATCTATGACAAGCTTGTGACCATGTTTTTTCACAAGCTCCTAGGATCTTAAAATATAAGACGGCTTCCACATTATTCAACATGAACCTAAAAGAGGACCAAAGGTTAGCCCTCATGTACTCAAATTGATTGAGCATGTCGAGACTCTTAAATTGCAAGGGGTGACCATTCCCGAACAACTCGTTATCGACCGAGTCTAACATTCCTTGGGGAAAATAAAAGCATATGTGAAGTTTAGGGTAAACTACAATATGCATAACATGAGAAACCTCTCTTCATAAATTGCACAAGATGCTTGTGCAAGCTGAGAGAGACATGAGACTAAATGTTAGCACCTCCAAGGATATAAAATAGTAAGGGGAAGTTCAAGAAAGGTGGTAGTAAAGGGAAGAAGCCCTCCACCTTCAAGGGAAAGGGTAAAGCTATTGAGAATAGTTCTCCCATGCCTATCATTGTAATGACATAGGGCATTGGAAGAGGAATTGCACTTAATATCTAGGAGATATCAAAACTGGAAAGATGTTTCTGTTGGTAATTTATCCCTATCGTTTATGTTATGATCTCAACTTTGGTATAAAGATATGAGTTGTGATTCTTACCCTATTTAATTGTAATTAGGGCATCCTAGCACGGATAAATGCAAGAACAAGCAAGCCTAAGAAAGCTCTTCAAAGGAAGCTAAGGTAGCTACCCATGATTAAAGACCTATGGAAGCTTTGTCTCATTTTGAATTGTCAAAATTTTGGGATGTATTTTGAGATATTGTTTTTAGAACTTTTATAATTTCCTTGTTTGACATGGAAATTTGTTCAATTCCTTTTATTGACATTGGTTGTAATTGGATTTAGTGACTTGGTTCTAAACCCAAGTCATTCGGTTTGTTGAAGCTTTTTAGTTCTAAAAACTTATCATCATACTATACTTGCACAAATAACATAAATTGTATCGACTCAAATTAATCATATAAGTATTATGATGATTGGATCATTATAATAAAAGGCTAAGAATTCGATTCTCACTTTGAAAGATCAATTGCCAAGTCAAAATTGAGTTATTGAACTCAAAGTAGGAAGTCTACCAAACCAATTGGTCACACCACTTGTAAAGATTGTAATTGACATGAATATGAGTACACCTCTTTAGCTCTTATAGAACTAGTCTATGTTGAAGCTAAGATTTGATGTCTTTACAAAGAAGTCTTTAGTAGATCACTTAAAGTCATGTTGTGAGACTTCTACCTCCCTTACAAGTATGAGTACAAAATTGTTTGTGGCTCATAAGGCTATCTTTAAAGAAAATAGTTGTATTTTTCTAAAGATAGAGTGGGAGAAAATAAGCCACAATGAAAACCTAGTTAGGAACTAGTGAGGAAACCAAAAGAAAATGTTCTTAAGTTAGACTCAAGACTAGTAAGGAGACCAAAAGAAAGCGTTCTTAGGTGAATCCTTAGACTAGTGATGAGACCAAAAGAAAATGTTCTTGATATAATAAGATTATGATATATGTAAGTGGAAGCACCTAGAAATTTTAAAAATTTGATTTTCTAACATGAGAGACTTATGAAACTAAATGGAATCTATGCAAAGAAAATGTTTTATTTGGAGTTGTCCAATTGTAGTTGCATGGATAGACATGTGGATGTCTTCAAAAGCTAAGTTAATGCGTAACTATGCTTAGATCCAAATCATCAATGAAATACCTCATAATAGGTGTGTACAAGATACACATCAAAAACACATGTCCAAATAGGGATTTGGAATAGGATGTGTACATGACACAAGCCTATTGTATGTATCTACCTAGAGGTTATGATGATCTTTTCTATTATAAGATATAAGAAGGGTTTCACTCGAATTGTCGAAAAGTCATGTATAGACATGAAATTCAGTAGGAGTTAAAGTCATGTATAGACATGAAGTTAAGTGGGAGTTTAAGTCATCATGTAAAGACATGAAGTTCAGTGGGAGAAATTGTTTTCCACGTGAATGACGTTTCACTCATTAAGAGTGACATATTCATATTACCTTTTTGGAAAGGAGTGGTTGGATTTTAATGTTGGAAGAAAGAGGACAACATGTATACTAAAATCAAAGTCTATTGTGGAATAGAAGATTTTAGCTTGGCATTTAAAAGGTATCTTATATCGATAAGATCCTTAATCTATTCAACAAGTTAAATAGGTTGTTTATGTTGAGAAAAGTGGGATCACTATGAAAGGGTCATAGTCATCCACTGAACCTAAGAGTTGTTGATCACATGATATCGATCATGTGTGCCATAACATGCACATACCTAAATAAATTGTATGCTAAGAGCATGACAAGCCCATAGCAAATCAATCCAGATGAGTGTCATTGAATAGCCTAAAAGAACATTCATAGAGTTCTCGAGGAGAACTAAGGATACATTCTTGTGTTTGGTAGAGAAAATTTGACAATGTGGTAAAGGTTACACAAACCCAAATTTCCAAACTTATAAAAGGATTTATCGAAATCCTAGGCGTACTTTTGTGATAAAAGAAGCGAATAACTAAAAGGATGATTGAAGAGTCAATCATTATAAATTCTACAAATAGAGACGTAGTACATTATGATGAGAATAAGGTGGCTTACAAGGAGCTAATGGTAGCTCATTTCACCTTAATACCTATCAGTTATCATGATAACGAGGGGGAGTATCTTTCAAGTTAAAGAGCCCAACACTAGATAGAGATCTAGACATGTACGTAGATGAATTCATGTTATTAGGAATAACGTTGGATGGAAGGAAAAAGCAACTCACAAGGTTGGAATAAATGAATATATGGTATATTCACTACCCAAGCCTTTATTGCATTTAATAAGATCGTCGTGAATTGTCAAAGACGAAATAAACTTTCGATTATATGATATGAAGCAATAAAATTATGTTGATTGTTCATATATGATAATCACATTTATCGTTTGAGTTTTTAAAACTTGTTTTGTGCTTTGTTATATCCAAATGGATTGTAGAGACAATTTTGGACTCCATTAAAATGGACTGATTTAACATAGCATTGGCCCCTAGTCACTTTTATGAGGTGACATCTCGAAGTGACTAGATTGTGGTGCGATTGATGAAAAGTTCAAGTGTCATAGGGTCATAGGGATGACCAATCGATCACATAGACAGACTGTAAGGGACAATCTGTCGGGAAGTGACCGCTTATAGAATTCTGGCAATTCTTGTAGCCTGGTCGTGGCAAGAGCTACTAGTATTCTTTTGAGTCAATTCTTTGACTAAAGACTGTTCACCAAAGATGGCACAGTTTCAGAGTGACTTTGATTTATGCTCTACGACCTTCGTAACTGGGGTCAAATGGGCATCTTTTGGGTCATGATGAGCTGTGGCAATGCAAAGGGAATAGTGCGATAGGAATTGTCCACCCCTTGTCAGGGTTGTTTTAATTCTCAAGGCCACTCGAGGAGGAGTAAGCTGAAAATGCGTGGCCACGCTCGGAAGGTATCTATAGTAGATAATTCCGGTCAGACAGTTACTCTCCAGATCGAGGAAACCACTCTTGATATGATCAAATACAAGGACGACCTGCAAGACACCTTGCATTGAGTGGGAGATCTTGTAATAGGACAAGAGAATTGGTGACGCAAATAAAATAAATTGCTGCAAAATTCATGCCAAAATCGTCCTAAATTCATTCATGCTCATTGTAGCTCGATTTTTCCGGGATTTATTGATTTTTAACCATTAAAAATCACTATCAACATTTAAATCTCATTTAAATTCAAAATAATTAACTAAACTGTTTTAGAACTCAAAATTAGTCACTACTAAGTTTGTTGGTCATTAATTAGATTGATTTGATTTCATTTGCTAAATATTACGGTTTAAACATAACAATTATGAAATAAAACCAAAATAAAATATAAACATCATACAATTTGAAACCAAAAATTTTGTACATTCTGGAACATTTCCAGGAACTATAAAAATAAAAAACATTTGCTCAAAAAATTTAAATTAATTTCATGAACAAATAGCTTTGTATTTAAAGGTTTTATCAAATACAAATCATTAGATATAGTAAAACAGTGAAACAAATTATGAAATTTCACCAAGATGATCAAAATCAGAATGTAAAATGTGCCAAAAATTTTCAAGACCAGAAAATGACGTTTCATTTTTATGAACATTATAATCTCATATTATCGACTTTTATCGTATAAAAATCAATGAACATGCAATACATAATTAAAAGTCACGAAATTTTACATACAATATGTAATGCATGCATGTGAGATCATATTAAAAATTCATAGCCAGAATCAACATGCAACTATTTTTAGTTAACTTTTAACTCATAAAATGCATGTTAACTCGATTTTAACGCCAAAAATCAAAATAAATAGCAAACTAATCCCTAAAATCACGAAATTTGACCACAAACATTTTGAGGTTAGTAGGTATACATGCACCAAAAGATTTGTTCAGAATCGTATTTTAACTCAAAATCTTTGATTTATTAGTTATCTTATAACTTTAATAAAAATGTCCAAAATGAACATGCATGCTACAAGCTAGCTCTGATACTGTTGGATTAAATGTCCTCAACAATAGTGCGATCACATAATTAAATCTCAATAATAAGAATACAAAGGGATGATGAATATTATAGTCAACTGGTCAACATAAATCGGTAACGATTGGCTCAATTGAGTTTGACGTTACTGTTGTACGACGGTGGTGATCAGTTGATCCCTTGAGGTCACACCTAAAGGACAATCCCCTAATCATGTACATTAATTAATTGTATAGTGATACAGATTAATTAATTCCTTAAAATGAACCAAGTTCAAATTGTGAGTGAGAAATATATCTTATTGTAATATGATTAAATAAGATTCATTTTGGTAATTTAATTGTTATATTACTAAGAATGCATTATGTTTATGAAACATTTGAGATAAGTAAAATTGGTCGATTATAGTTACAAACTGTTGTAGATTATATTAACCAAATATGAGATGACCCATTTTATTTACATGTAATTATTAAATGTGACTTAAAATTTTAAGTCTAATTTATTTGTTATGAAATTGCATTTAAATTGGTTAAATGCACATTTATAAGCAAAATTACATGTTACATGTCACATGTCACACTTGTGACAAATGACAAATTGCAAAAATAAAATGGACATCCATATTACAAGGGTGCACCGGTTTTGGTAGTGTACAAAAGGGTGATTATTTTGTGTATTATTCTAATTAGGAATTAGACATAATCATACCCAAAACTATTACCAACACTCAACCTTTTTACATTGTTAAGAACAATTGGAAGTGACAACACCCCACCCATGTGGGGTGTGGGTGACCGGTTTTAACAAGCCAAAGAGGGCTTGTTTTTCCCTCTTATTATATATCATAACATCTCATATTTTGCATGGATGCTTATCTTTCTACAAAATCTCTATCTCTCACTAAAAGAAATTTAAGAAATTCTTCTTGTGTTCCTACACTAATAATATCATTACTAAGGGTAGTAATATATCTATTAGTTCATAATAAGGGCTTCTACTATTTAATACTAGTGTAGTATTTTGTAGAGATTAAGGGTAGTCTTGGGTGCTACTAATTGGAGAGTTTCTACTTTGAAACTTGGAAGATCATCCTCATATTACTAGCTCAAGAACAATATTTGAAAGGAGTTCAAATATTGTGCCCATATTTTCATAATCAATGTAAGAAATGGTTCTTTCCTTTATATTTTGTTATGCATGCATAAGGTCCTAATAGTTTAAGGGTAAACTATTAATAAGATGATATTAGAAATGTCTAATATCCAGTTTAACAAACTTACAGATACCACATGAAAGTCTATAGACCTTAATTAGACTCCTCTAATTAGTTACTAAATTACTTGTTAATTTAGTATTTAATGATCTATGTAACATGCATGCAAATATAAAGACATTTATATAAGAGAAGAAATTTCCTCACATTGATATGGAAAATATAAGGGAACAACAAGAACTCCTTCTTGTTGTTCTTGAGCTAATAATATGGATGAACACAAGTAATCTCCAAACTAGAAGATCTCCTCTAAGTTGCACCAAGATGAACCCAAATAATCTACTCTTATTATTAACTAGATAATAAGATAGATATTATATTACTTATATTAGACTATATTACTACACTAGTAAAACTTAAGAAATATTAGTATATGAGAGTTTTTAGAGAGAAGAAGAGTTTTGAGAGATGTATGAAAATAAGCAAGAATGAACTAGTGAATAAATTGAACAACAATTGCTCTATTTATAGCCAAAAGGGCCGGCCAACATCATCACAAAAGAGTGATTTTTCTTCTTATTTTATTGCCATGCAAAGTGGTAATGTGTTGTAGTGAATAAAATGATTTTAGGTTTACTATTCATGTCATAAGCACATGTTGCTTGTGAGTATGAATAAGAGCAACCATCATCACCAACTACTACATGTAAACCGGCCATGTGAGGCCTATTTTGATCCATTTTGATTTTTGATATTTGTCCCACAAATACTTATTAATCATATGCTTAATATCTTGTATAATTAACGTTAATTTGATCATATAACAATTATATGACACAAATAAATGAATAATATGTACTTAACATTTTAAGTAATATTCTACCATTATATCAATATATAATGGGTCCCACAATCTTAGTAATTTATTTTACAACTCTTTGTAAATATAATTAACTTAATTACCTCTATCTCAAAACCTCAACTAATTTAGTAATTTAACGATTAATTACTGAGTTAAATCTTATTTAATCATATTAAATAAGATATAAATTTATAAGTTAATTATCGCATAATTGAAAAAATAAAATTAATCGAATTTGAGTTCTTAACTCAATTTCTAACAATTAACTCTCGTACATATCGAATATATGTAATGGACTAATTAACTGTATCATATACAAATAATTAGTTACTATTTGGATTTCATCCTTTAGGTGTGACCGAAAGGGATCAGTTGATCACCGCCGTCATACGACAATAACGTCAAACTCTAGTCAGCCAACCATTATTGATTTACGTTAATCAACTGACTAATCATATATATAGTCAATAAATATCCCAATTATATTCCTTAATAAGATTTATTATGTGGCGCACTATTTGTGGAGAACACCTACTCCAACAGTAATATCTTTTACCTGAAAGCCACCTTCAGACTAGGGTACACAAATAGACTCCCAGCTCTTAAAGGAGATTTTCCTAGCACCTGCAGTGACACCCCAAAAGAACTGCCTGCAAGCTCTATTAACAAACATGCAAACAGATTTGGGCAGAAGTATGCTGCTACTCCAGAAGTTTCCTAGGCCAAAAATCATTGAATTAATAATCTGAATTCTGCCAGCATAAGAAAGATTTGTATGTGAACATTTATGTAGGAGGCTGGTAATTTTAAGAGTGAGCCCTTCATACATATGTTGAGTGAGTCTGGAATGATTAATGGGCATGCCAAGATATCTAAAAGGAAGAGATCCTTCAGTCATCCCAATTGCAGTAAGGATTTGGGTTTTAAGGTCATCAGAGACCCCTCCAAAGTAGGCTTCAGTTTTCTCAAAATTAGCTCCAAGATCAGAGCAAACAGAGAAAGAATGAAGAATATTAGCAGCTTTTTGGACAGAAGGCAAATCACCCCTAGTGAATATCATGAGATTATCAGTAAAAATAAGATGATTCAACCCAAGTTTAGTGCATTTGGGATGAAAAGAGACATCCTGCTCTTTATCCATTCTTCTTAAACTCCTAGATAAGATCTCCATGCTAAGGACAAAGAGACTAGGTGAGAGAAGATCACCCTGTCTTAAGCCACATTTACCTTTGAAAAACCCAAAGTTTGAACCATTAACCTTAATGGTGAACCAGTAACCTGTGACAACCCTCGCGAATGCGGAAATAAAACATAACAAGCATGTGATTTATATAGCGGAAATTACGGTGTTTTTAAAACTTTTTACATCCAAGATAGAAATACGAGAAATGTCAAATAAATACAAACTAAAATAGAATATACTACAAAGAGACGTAGTCTCTCGAAATGTATCAAAAATCAAATTTATTAGCAAACTAGCTAAACAACGTCTAGAGGTGATTCATCCAGGCTAGCGCCCGCTAGCTCACACCCGAACCCAAAATAACACAAGCAAAAAGCCATCCAATCAAGCAACCTGTTCATCCATGAAAAACATGAACGACACAGTCAGTGGGGAGTAACTCCGGGTTCTCCCAGCCATATCACATTAAACGTACATAAACGGAAATACAAAAGTAGAAGCATGCATATATAGATATACATGTGAAGTACGAGAAGGATAAATAGGCAATTCAATATATAAGAATATCGATACATGAAGTACAAATCCGTAACCATCATATTATAGAAAGACTCATGGAAAACACCCTTAGGCAACTATATACTCACTAGGGCTTACATCCCACCGTTAGCGGCATATACTTGATAAGATAGAGACTCGACATATAAACCACGTCAATCATCTATTTCATGCAAGAGTCCAACTCAATGTTCACGTATAATTTAACTTACAAACAACCATCAAATCATACAAATATGACAACATATTCTCTCACGGTTAATGGCACGCACTAGCATCGTGTACAATAGCAAGACAAGCCAATGGAAGCCCACGGGATAAGACATTTCCCGGAACCGTATACGATAAGACGTTTCGTATACTCATGACCTAGACCAACAAGTTCACGGGATAAGACGTTTCCCGGAATCGTGTACGATAAGACGTTTCGTACACACAAGACTCTAATCCTCTCGGTAGGACGACGATAATAATACGATCCTATTCTAAACCTGGCCAGACTCTCTGAATAAGACATGTTCCGTTTCGACATGTGGTAAGACGTTCCACATCCAAGACTCGATCATACAAAGACGTCGAGTACCCCAAATTCGGCTAAACCACACAAAAGAGGCGGAAAGAGATCTATAGTCAAAAGTCAAGCTAGTACGCTACATGCAATGACACCACCTCGCAAGGATACAACATTTGACGGCCTGGTCGATCAACGCATGGCGTTCGCCTCCTAACAACGTTGTCATATCCCCACTAAAACATGCATACAAGCATCAAGTATACACCCCATCGCTCCGACATTCCAGTCTAACGAGTATAAGGGTGTACATTCTCGAAAGATAAGTCGCATTGCCATGTGTTTGGCAAAATATTATTGATTTGGGATCTGTGCCCGACCTTTCTGGAGGAATTGCGTTTTAACTTTTGAGGATGAGAAGTCCATCGTAATTTTAGGATAATGAGTTTTGGAATAACTTACCTATAAAAGGGATGTCCTCGGATCTTCCCCAGCCACACCCCTATACTTATCCTGCTGGACAAGCTTGATATAAGACGGTCGAAGATCGAAAGAAGTTTCATCTTCGTCCGTTGTAAGTTTGAATCCTTGAGGTATACATGTAGCTGTAGGCTCAGAGTGACTAGCAATATTAGGCATCTTTGCTGGAATGGTAGTCTCAACAGTTGAATCTTCCTCGAAAATGAAACTGTCGAAGACGGTTTCAGAAGTACTCAAGTCTTCCTCCTGAACAGTCTTATCTAACCCTCTCTTCCTGCGTAGGAAGGTTCTTTCAGGCTCCGGATCAGCTTCCACTAATTCGAGCCTTTGGGACCTGCTCATACACAACTAAAAAGAGAAAGATAAGAACAGTCTTAAGGAATTACAAATTCTTTAAGACGAGACAGAAATAAATAAACAGAAAATTAAATTGCCTCCACGGCAACGGCGCCAAAATTTGATGCGTGTCGTTATACACCAAAAATAAAACCTAAGTCTACTAACTAAGAAGATAGCGGAAGTAGGGTCGATCTCCACTGGGAGGAAACTAATCAACTGAAATCTAAATCTGTCGGTCATAATTTAGGGGGTTTTGAAAAGGTTTTAACTAGACTAAATAAGATTAAGGAAGAGAAATAAAGATAGAGATTAAAATGAAGTAAATTAGAAAAAGGAAGAATATGCTAGGATTTGGTCCACTGCAATATCGGCATCTACGGGTCAACTAAGTCAGTCAATCTATCAATGAGAAGGGCAATGGTTTTCTCCTCTCGGTCTCAAACCACCATAGGGATTTTCCTAATTAACTTTCGCCCTCTTAGGAGTCACCTATCAATTCTAAGCAAGCCTTCCCTTCCAATCTCTCGATCCAGGTCGGGGTTAACTACCTAGCCTAGTCTCCTGCGTGCACTCATTCGACTAAACCTCAATTAAATTGCTTAGACTGATTCTCATATTCAAGACGAACTAAAATAATCTATCCTAACATGCCTTTAATACAGTTTCCCTCATCCCAACATACAAGAGAATTAGCTACTCATGCTATTAACGATGCTAACTAAGACGATTAAACATATGACGATAGACATAATAAAATCGCAATTAACAAGCATGAACAATAACAACGCAGTAGTTAAGAAGAGTAAACACTAATTAAAACAAAGGTTAAGGAAGAGAGAAAAGAAGAAGTTTAGAATCTTAGCAATCCGGCGTAAGAAACAAATCCACGTCGATAAACCCGAATGTAAACTAAAGATTAAAAGTTCAGAAACTAAAAGCTAAGTGGTGATGATCAGGGATCACCCCATGATTACCTAATGACGAAAATAAGAGTCTTAAAGAAGCATAACACGACTCTAAACCCTAATTAAGCTATGGACTTAAGGCCCATGATGGATTGTACTCGATCGAGGGAAATAACCACTCGATCGAGGACTTTATCGGAGAAAATCACTCGATCGAGTAACAATTCTACTCGATCGAGCAACTTTTCAGCAGCAACTACTCGATCGAGCACAGGACAGCTCTATCGAGCAATTCTTGACTTCAATGCTCCTCCATCGACCAAATATATAATCGATCAAGGTCTTCTGGCATGGCACGTAGTGTTGGACATGGCTTTGGACTTTATTGCGAGCGGTTTCACGCTTTCCCATGCAAGAGCTTCTGTTCTGTCCCTTCCATTCTCCTAAATGCATGCAAAGTGGACTGTTTCGGCTCGGTTTCTGCTACTATGTAGCTTGTACCTACAAAATGGTAATGAAAGTACAAAGTAGCCAAATAGGGCATATGGTGATATAATATCACTTAAATGACATAGAAATGCGTGCATAAATGGACTAGAAAGTCTATATAAAATACACGCATCAAACTTTCCCAAACTAAACCTTTGCTTGTCCTCAAGCAAACTAAATGCAGCTATATGGAACAAAATAAACCTAGGGGAATGGAGTAAGTCTTAGAGCTAACTACAAGTCAATGCTAAACCGTTCAATGCACTCATTCAATCACTACAAAGCTTAATACGAAAGTGAACGAATTTATACAATCTTGGAAATAAATTAGACTTCTGACCTTGCAAGACTCAACCAAATTCGGACTCTCACGGGTCACTATTCTCTCAACAAGCAGATGGTAAGTAAATATGTATAAGAGAGAAGAAAATAAAGTCACTCACCTAGACTACGACCGACACAACATGCATTGCTAACTAACATGAAAGATGATTTAAGCACCGTACACACGCATAACCACCGTTCAAGGACAATCACGTGCCGAACATTTACAAAAATATGGATATGTGAGGCTAATTGGTAAGAAGGGGTAAAACAATTAATGGAAATGTGAGGGTGAATAGCCAAGCTAGTTCCTAACAAGACCGCAATAGAACTCGTTCCATTCTTCCAATTATCAAAATTAAGCTCGATGCCTTAACATATCTAGGCATAAACAACACAAATGCCATATAACACCTCGACAAATAATAATAAGCGTAGGAGGTGTAGATAACAGAAACTTCAGCCAATTATTTTTCTCATCATATTTTTCATTTTTTCTTTTCTTTCTTTTCTTTTCTTGGCTGATCGAGGAATAACCTTTCGATCGAGTGAAATAAGTCACTCGATCGAGGCAATAATTAACAATATCTGCTCGATCGAGCTGAAAGATACTCGATCGAGGCACAATTAAACACTTCTCTTCTTTTTCTCACAAACAACCCACTCCAATCAATGAAACGAGCCACAAACTGACACAACTGTAAAATATACCTCGACTACTAAACTAGCTCGGCAAAGGTAGGCTTAGTTTAGAATGTAGTTAAGGGCAACATGCAGATATGGCTTTATGTGGAGTTAATGGGGTAAAATGAGGAAAAGGGAGATGCAAATATTCTCAAAACACGTAATACCGACCACAAACCCAATGCGTGCAGGCAATAAGAAATCAAAATTCATATACAAGCAAATGACACGAGATGTGGGGAGTAACTACTCTCATTCCTAGATGAACTGGTCATGGATGTCACCAGTTATAGGCTCTAAAACTCAGAATATATAAGTAGTTTGCCAAAAAGTTGAGTCAAGTCTAATAATCAAATTTAAATTCCAAGACAAAATTCAATAGTTTACTACTTCAATTTTACTAAATAGGTCAAGAAAGGTGCAAGGAATAGCATAGAATAGACTTGTAGAGCAATTTCATCACGAACAAGACTCCAATCCGACTCAACTATATGCAAAAACAAACGTGATATTTTTGATTTTTTTCAAAATTTTCTAATTAACATGAATTGTAAACGTGAATGCAATACAAATGCAAATGCAGACGCAAAAGGATGTAAAACACCTCCCCAAACCAAAACAGACAATGTCCTCATTGGCTATAGCACAAGAGCATATAAGGGAAAGGGAAAAAAACAACCTAATACATGTTCCTAAGGTAAGAAGAAATATACAAAGAATGGAAAGAACAAAAGGAACAGAAAAACTCACAAAAGAAAGCTTCCCCAAACCAGCATCAAACTGGGGAGCTAACATCACCCACTCCCATCCGTCTCCTCTGTCTCCACCCGATACGTCGGGTCCCTCTCCTCCTCCTGAGCTAGCCTCCTAGCTGCCAACTCCGCACGCTCCCTCATGGCCCTCTGTGCCGGCGTCTCATCTTCTTCCTCTCCAGAAGAAGAGGAAGAAGAAGATGGTGAAGGATACCCACCCTCTGGGTATCTGTAGAATGAGGGGTGAGGCCATCAATCTGGAATGGGACGTCCTCTGCGGATATGGTCCTCATAGATAGGGAACAAGGCCAAGCCCTGATCCCGTCGCATCAGTGCAATATCCCTGCGCATCTCAAGTAGCAAAGCATCACGACGCCCTTGGTCCATGACCTAAGACGCCTCAAACAGGGGAGGACAAACAAAATTAGCCGGAAAAACCGATTCAGGAGGTGGAGTGGTGACAGGTGGGGGTGTGACAGTGGTCGACCCCACTTGTTGAGAACCCGACGGCTCTCCAACTTCCCCCTGTGGGGAAGCTCTCTTCCTCTTCTTAGTGGAAGGGGAAGGTGTAGTGGTGAAAGGTAGATGGTAGACAGGGGGAGGGGGTTTCACCCCTCTCACAGTAGTGAGAGGTGAAAGAGAAGGCAATGTAGGGCAAGGTAAGACAACGGAGGTGGAACCACATATCTTCCACACCCGACGCTCAGAGCCCGTAATCCAAGTAAACCCAATCATGACAGGTATATCCAAATCGACGCCTCGTCCTAAGCGCTGGTGAGTCCTAGGGAAGTCTGAATAAAGGTGGCGGCCAATCCTACTGACCAGACCGCCACAGACTACGGGGCTAGACACCCTAGACTCTAACTTCTGCCAATGAAGAGCCACTAAGTGAGCGATGTTCAGGACAAATGGGGTACCGCTATCAATGTTCAGGTACCCCGCCAAGATGGCTAACTCAGTGTTGTTAATGTTGTTGGGTTCTGGCCTAGCAAAAATTGACTCTCCTAAAAGTCGCAGAAAATAGCGCAGTGCAGGGTGGTGAACGTGGGCCACCCTACGAGTGCCGTAGGGTGTGTGAGAGAGGGCTGTCCAGACCTGGGTCAACAGCTTCCTAGGAGCTGCTAAAAGACCGTCACTCGAGAGACCCAAAACCTCCCCAAACCTAGCTAAGGTCCACGAATGCGACTCATTAAAGAGTCGGAAATGAATGCAAGCGCTAGTTGGTGAGGTAACATACATATCGGACTCAAAAGTATAAGAACTAAAAAACTCAAGCGCAGGTACGCGATATGTATACTCCCTCATCGAGGCCAAACCCGACATCCTCGTCCCGTTAAGTAACAAACAAACGTCAGTGAATAAACCTAGCTCCTCTAGGTCGGGACGGCACAAAAAACGACTCAAATGGATGGGGGAGTCAAGTAAATAAGATAACCGTTTCCGGTGAATACTAGAAACGAATTGTACCTCCCTCATCCTTTGTAGTGGCCCAAGGGACTCCACGATAGGTGACTGACTAGCAGCCTTAAAAGCTTTCGGTGGTGCCAGTCCTCGAGTACTAGCTAGCTTCTGCGCGGCTAGCTGACTGGTGGTCAACGCCTTCTTACTAGGGCCGAGTGTTGAACTGGAAGGCGGAGCGACCTCAGCAATGGTCGCTGGAACTACGGTCTCAGTAGTGACCGTGACAGGAGTCGGAGCTTCAGTGTGCTCCGTGGAGACTGTCTCAGTAGCAGCCTCGGTAACCGTGACAGCAGTATCAGTCACAACAGTAGCGGGAATTGCTTCAGTCGTCGTTTCAACGACAACCTCGGGAACCGTGGGCTTACTTGGGACTGAACTTGATGCCATAGCTGCAAAAAGATCAACAAGAACCAATCAATAACATCTAATTTACTGGATTAATCCTATAATCAATATCTAACCCTAATTGAATCGAAAAAGGGAAAGGGATTATGAATTAAATAGTAAAATAGGAAGGAAAAGCTTACTTGTTGTAGATTACCCGAGAAAAATAGCAATTAATCAATAAATTCGAAGAATTGAATTAGCATACCCTAGCTCACGAAATCTCCAAATAACCGGAATTAAAAGGGAAATGGAGAGGGCTTTTCAATCAATTGCGAAAGTAAAGAGTTGGGGTAAATGAAATTGGTAAATAATTGGGGATTTATCACTAATTGCAGGAAAGAAATTGCAGAAAAGAATTTGAAAGATGAAGAACACTGTAGAATTGGGATCGAGCAAATAGGAGGAAGATCGAGGACATCCCTTTTATAGGTAAGTTGCTTCAGTCGATCGAGTAGAATTTCTACTCGATCGAGGATTTCTGTCATTCTGGATTGCTCGATCGAGTAGGTCTGAGTTACTCGATCGAGTAGGCGTCTTTTGATGATCCATACTTCACTCGATAGAATTGAATTCTCCTCTATTGATTCGAATTCTACTCGATCGAGGTCTTTTTCTCGCCCACGTCACTCGATCGAATCACAATGTACTCGATCGAATGATTTTCCTCTATGCATAGCCTTCGACTTTCAGCAATTTGATTTCCGCTTCTATTTCCTGCAAAATGATACAAAACAATACCCAAAAAATACCAAAAATTGTCTAACAGAAAAATAAATCGTTTCTCTAAACTACGGATTATAATCTAACGTCTAATCTAAGTAAATAGTCTAATTGTCTAAGTGAAAACGCGATAAAATGTTATTTACAATTTGCACGGGGGTGTAAACCCGGCTACCAACCAAACAGTTTCATGACAAGGCCACCGTTAGGCCCTTGACTTGCAGAATTACCCTCAGCTGCGGTAATTTCCGACTTCTTTCTCCACACATACGATGATTTCTTGGAGTCTAGCTCCACTTCGGAATCACTTGAGTACATGCGAGCTTCTTTGTCCTTCTTGGACTTCTTCTTGACATCGTCACGCGAACCTGGCTCTCCCTTTTCCAGCTCCAATGTTGCCGCTCTATGATCTGTAAGGCAACATACAACAGCACGTTCCTCCAATTTGCTCCCAAGCTGGGGCGGAGGTGTTACGGTAGCAATGGGGATATCACAGACATGAGCTATAGGTTCGATAGGAACCGAAGCTTTGTCATGCGTGAATAAATCAGGTGTAATATCAGCTAAGGGAAGCGCGTGACATGGTGAAACAAGCGTAGGACCCTTACTAGCATGAGACTGCGTGAAAACTAGGTTCTCCCCACCTATTTGAAAAGTCAGAGTCCGTAACCCAAAATCAATAACCGCTTGCGCAGTATGCAAGAACAGTCTTCCCAAAATGATGGGAGTGTGAGAATCCTCAGGTATATCCAAAACTATGAAATCGGCCGGGATAAAGAATCTTCCTATTTGCATAGAAACATCCTCTATGATTCCTAAGGGTCGAGACAAGGTCATATCTTCCATTTGTACCGTCATGTTGGTACACTGAAGCTTGGTAAAGCCTAACCGTTTGGCTAAAGACAAAGGCAAGACGCTAATACTAGCTCCTAGGTCACATAACGCGTTATCTATAAGATATGTACCTATATGACACGGTATGGAAAAACTACCTGGGTCAGACAGTTTAGGTGGGCATTTATGTTGGAGGAACGCAGAGCATTCCTCAGTTAAGGCTACAATCTCTACAGTGTCTACGGACCTCTTACGGAAAAGAATTTCACGCATAAATTTTAAATAGGAGGGTACCTTTAATAGGAGGTCTGCAAGAGGAACGTTCACCTTAAGATCGCGTACAATGTTAGCGAACCGAACAAATTCCTTCTCGTCCTTAGCCTTCATCAATCGACCGGGAAACGGAACTGGAATGTCAGGCGATCCACGTTGCATATCCATGACAATTGCATTGTTAATCATCCGCTTGCTTAACCCCTTCGAACGAGCTTATCGCTCATGAAAACCCATCGATCGAGTATCAATGTCACTCGATCGAAGATTATTAGAGCTTAAACTGCTCAATCGATCAGCTTCCTCAGTCAACTTATTCAATCGAGTAACTAGATTCTCTCGATCAACCACTTGTCTATAAGAATCACTCGATCGACCATCAACAACCTCTCGATCGAGTAACAAACTTTCAGAATCACTCGATCGACTAACACACATCTCTCGATCGAGTAGTTTATCCTTCAATTCATTCGATCGACTAACAATAACCTCTCGATCGATGACATTATCAGCTACAGCCTTCGCAACTTTGGAATGCACATCAGAAATATCAGCAACTGTACCAGCAGGACTGTCATAAGCGAGACCGCTTCTCAGAGTAATCATATTCAGTGTTTCCTTGTTCTTGTCAGTCTGAGACGGTAACTGGCCAGGTTGCCTAGTCGATCTAGCTCCCGCCAATTGAGCAATCTGCGACTCCAAAAGCTTGATAGTAGCATTTGTTGCTTGATCAGATTTACTCATTTGGATGGCTAAAGCTTGGATCATAGACTTTAACTCCCCGACTTCTGAAATTCCTCCAGATGAGGAACTAGCTTGCTGTGAAGACTGGATTTTCTGAAATCCTTGCTTGTGCGACGGTTGATACGTCGGCTGCGGTGGTGGAGGTGTAGGATTTAAGACGTTTTGGCTTGTCCATCTCAAATTGGGATGGATATTGCCTTGATTGTAGTACCCACCTCCTTGAAAGGAAAAGACTTGCTCTTTTTCAGCAAAACAATCTATAGCCGTGTGACCAGTTTCGCCACACCTCTCACAAGTAATCACATCATCCCGCTGCAGCAAATGAACCGTCTGCTGGATATCTTCAGCTTTCTTCTCCCATTTGTCAAGTCTGGCATTTAGTTTATCGAATTTTGCATCCAGACCTTCAGAATCAATACTAGCTATTGTCCGTGTACCACTTCGCGGATTACCGTATTTAGCACAATGGGTTGCCATCTCCTCTATCAGTTTCCAACCCTTATCATCATCTATTTCCTTCTGGAACCTCCCGTTTGACGCGGCATCCAAGACAGCTCGATGATCATCATATAACCCGTTGTAGAACTGGTTACATAAAAACCACTATTCGAACCCATGGTGAGGAACAGACCTCACTAGTGTCTTAAAGCGATCCCAGGACTCATAGAGATTTTCATGAGTAGTTTGCTTGAAATTAGTAATCTGACCCCTCAAAGCATTCATCCTCTGCGGTGGAAAATACTTCTTATAGAAAGCCAGTGCGAGTGTGGTCCAATCGGTAATACCCAATTCCTCTCTATTCAAGTTCTTCAACCAGTCTTTGGCATTATCAGTAACGGAAAAAGGAAACAAGAACTCCTTGATCTTGTCGGCTGTCACCCCTTTAGAAACCGGAATAGAAGAACTGTAATCAGCAAAGGTTTCCATATGCTTCCTCGGATCTTCCCCAGCCACACCCCTATACTTATCCTGCTGGACAAGCTTGATATAAGACAGACGAAGATCGAAAGAAGTTCCATCTTCGTCCGTTGTAAGTTTGAATCCTTGAGGTTTACATGCAGCTATAGGCTCAGAGTGACTAGCAATATTAGGCATCTTTGCTGGAATGGTAGTCTCAACAGTTGAATCTTCCTCGAAAATGAAACTGTCGAAGACGGTTTCAGAAGTACTCAAGTCTTCCTCCTGAACAGTCTTATCTAACCCTCTCTTCCTGCGTAGGAAGGTTCTTTCAGGCTCCGGATCAGCTTCCACTAATTCGAGCCTTTGGGACCTGCTCATACACAACTATAAAGAGAAAGATAAGAACAGTCTTAAGGAATTAGAAATTCCTTAACACGAGACAGATATAAATAAACAGAAAATTAAATTGCCTCCCCGGCAACGGCACCAAAATTTGATGCGTGTCGTTATACACCAAAAATAAAACCTAAGTCTACTAACTAAGAAGATAGCGGAAGTAGGGTCGATCTCCACAGGGAGGAAACTAATCAACTGAAATCTAAATCTGTCGGTCACAATTTAGGGGTTTTTGAAAAGGTTTTAACTAGACTAAATAAGATTAAGGAAGAGAAATAAAGATAGAGATTAAAATGAAGTAAATCAGAAAAAGGAAGAATATGCTAGGATTCGGTCCACTGCAATATCGGCATCTACGGGTCAACTAAGTCAGTCAATCTATCAATGAGAAGGGCAATGGTTTTCTCCTCTCGGTCTCAAACCATCCTAAGGATTTTCATAATTAACTTTCGCCCTCTTAGGAGTCACCTATCAATTCTAAGCAAGCCTTCCCTTCCAATCTCTCGATCTAGGTCGGGGTTAACTACCTAGCCTAGTCTCCTGCGTGCACTCATTTGATTAAACCTCAATTAAATTGCTTAGAATGATTCTCATATTCAAGACGAACAAAAATAATCTATCCTAACATGCCTTTACTATAGTTTCCCTCATCCTAACATACAAGAGAATTAGCTACTCATGCTATTAACGATGATAACTAAGACGATTAAACATATGACGATAGACATAATAAAATCGCAATTAACAAGCATGAACAATAACAACGCAATAGTTAAGAAGAGTAAACACTAATTAAAACAAAGGTTAAGGAAGAGAGAAAAGAAGAAGTTTACAATCTTAGCAATCCGGCGTAAGAAACAAATCCACGTCGATAAACCCGAATGTAAACTAAAGATTAAAAGTTCAGAAACTAAAAGCTAAGTGGTGATGATCAGGGATCACCCCATGATAACCTAATGACGAAAATAAGAGTCTTAAATAAGCATAACACGACTCTAAACCCTAATTAAGCTATAGACTTAAGGCCCATGATGGATTCTACTCGATCAAGGGAAATAACCACTCGATCGAGGACTTTATTGGAGAAAATCACTCGATCGAGTAACAATTCTACTCGATCGAGCAACTTTTCAGCAGCAACTACTCGATCGAGCACAGGACAGCTCGATCAAGCAATTCTTCACTTCAATGCTCCTCCATCGACCAAATATATAATCGATCGAGGTCTTCTGGCATGGCACGTAGTGTTGGACATGGCTTTGGACTTGATTGCGAGCGGTTTCACGCTTTCCCATGCAAGAGCTTCTGTTCTGTCCCTTCCATTCTCCTAAATGCATGCAAAGTGGACTGTCTCGGCTCGGTTTCTGCTACTATGCAGCTTGTACCTACAAAATGGTAATGAAATTACAAAGTAGCCAAATAGGGGCATATGGTGATATAATATCACTTAAATGACATAGAAATGCGTGCATAAATGGACTAGAAAGTCTATATAAAATACACGCATCAGTTACCTTTTCGCGTCTTTAATCGATTTCTAAGTCTTCCTCCACTAGATAGTAATCTTTGTCGGGGTCTAGAAAGTCTCCACCTACAATTAGATAATAAAAGATGAATATAATTCACCTTTGAGAAAGACGGATAAATTGAAAAGTGAGAAAGACGATAATTTTATTACCAATTAAGATAGAGGACGATGAGAGGGGAAGAATAAGACGAACTTTAGTGAATTTGAGCAAGTAACGAAGGAGTAGTGATGAATCCAATTTGATTCATAAATGGAGTTTAGGGTTTTGGTGGTTTGTTGAGGAAGAAGGAGTAAGTGGAAGAATGAGTGAAAAAATGAGGGAGTTAGGGTTTGAGGGAGTATATGAAGGAGTAAGTGGAAAACAGGAGAAAAAGCCCAAAAACGTCTTAAGACGTAACTTACTCGGAATCTCGCGTAAGGTCCGAAAACGAACTCGGAAATTCTAAATTAGACACGGGAAATTTAATTCTAAACTAAAACTAAATTTCGCTGAAAAGTATCCGTATAATATTTTTACTATAAAAATAGGGTACATTTGCGGGTGTTACATAACCAGTAATGCACCCCATGATCCATTTGATAAAAAGTTCAGGGAACTTTAAAGTCTTGAGCATATTGAGAATGAAATCCCATTGAACAGAATCAAAAGCTTTACTGATATCAATCTTAAGCATGCATATGGGAGTAAGGTTTTTCCTTTTATAGCCCTTGAGTAACCCCTGAGTAAGCATATTGTTCTCAAATATATTCCTTTCCTTGACAAAAGCAGCCTGCTCAAGTCCAATTAGAGAAGGCAGAATAATCTGAAGCCTATTAGTTAAGATCTTACTAATTGTTTTATAGATTATAGAGCAGCAAGATTTTGGCCTGAATTCCTTGACTGATTGAACAATAGGCTTCTTAGGGATGAGGGTAAGAATGGTTACATTAGCTTGCTTGGGTAAGAAAGCAGTTCAAAAAAAATCTTCCACAGCCTTGCAGAAATCACTTCCTACAATGCTCCAAGTGGCCTTAAGGAACCTAGCAGAAAAGCCATCAAGACCAGGACTCTTGTTAGAACCCATAGAAAAGAGGGCATTCTTAATTTCCTCCCTTGTAATAGGAGCAATCAAAGAAGGATAATCTTGCTCTTTCACACAAGCACCACTAGCAATAGTATCTACATCAACATGTTGAACATGAGTAGATGCCCCAAGAAGTTGTCTGTAATACTCAACAAAAGCATCCCCCACCTCTTGAGGTCCATGGTAATGCAAACCATCAGAGCCAATTATCTCCCCAATCATTTGACCCTGCTGCCTCTCCTTAATTTTAGCAAAGAAGAAAGAGGAACAGACATCATTATATTTGATATCATGCAGTTTAGCTCTTTGAGAAAGAATACTAACTTCAGCCTCTTTGAGTTTAATAAAAGGCTGAGCTGTCTCTTTCTCTTTAGTTATAAAGTCTGCAGACAAAGGATGCCTTTGAAGATCATCAAAACACTGAGCCAACTCCAATTTTTTCGTTTTTATCCTTTGAACAATATTAGAAAAATTGTCCTTGTGAAGAAGCCGAAGACTCACCCTAACCTTTTTCAGTTTACCCATCAACTGAAACATTGCATTACCAAGGACATGACAGTCCCAAGCATTCCAGATGGTCTGGAGGAAAGCAGGATGGGCAATCCAACAGTTAAGAAAACTAAATTGCTTCCTAGGGATAGGATCATTGTGAAAGGAAAGGAGAGCAGGCCAATGATAAGAGATCCCAGGAGGAAGAAACCGAGCAGAAGTTTGAGGAAATTGCACCAACCAATCAGTGTTCACCATTATCCTATCCAATTTAGAGAAGATCATTCAAACCACAATGGAGTAGACAATCATTAAAATCAGCCAGCTCAGAGAAAACAGGAGGAGTCTCACTACAATTATTATTATTATTATTATTATTATTATTATTATTATTATTATTATTATTATTATTATTATTATTATTATTATTATTATTATTATTATTATTATTATTGTTATTATTGTTAT
>JAIUZE010016791.1:0-18650 GCA_022085475.1 Heliosperma pusillum
TTCTTGTCATTTCTTATAGGGGAAGATTTTGTAGACGAGTTTGGAGACTCGTATATTTTGGGTGAAGATTAGTAGGCGGGTTTCTTAGTTTATACTTCTTATTTTGGTGCTAATTGATTTGCTAGCTAAGGTAACGATTCCGAGTTACTCGACGAATTAATGTTACATAGCTTTTGTTTCTTTTGTTTTTGGTTCATCTTTCGTTTTTGTTCATATTATTATGATTTATGGATTTTTACTAGTAACATGATAAGTGGTTATGATTTTCATGTTGTATGGTATTTTTAATCTGTTAGTGTTCTTGACATCTTTTTATGATTTGTTCATAATCATGATTTTGTATGGATGGTTGTTAAAATGGTTGTTTGATAATTAAAACATGTTGGAATGTATTTGGTGTTTGATGGGTTGTAGAACCGTGTGCCATGGCTGGAAAAACCAGCCCAAACCAGGGCCGTGTTCAAGGGCCGAAGATTCATGCCGGTTTCCGGCCCGGTCCAGGCCTTCTGGATTGGTCCCGGGGGTTGGTCCCTTTTGGGTTGTGTCGATACTTTGATTGTTTTGGTTGTGTTGTGTTTTGACGGGTTTTTACATATGTTAACATGAGGGAAATTAAAGAAAACGTTTTTTAAATAAAGTCCGATTAAAAACATCCCAAACTTCCAAAACAGCCCGGGGGCCCAGTCCAGGCCCGTTGTTTGGTCTCGGCCCAAAATCAGCCCGTGGGTCCCCTTTTGGTCTTGTGACGGTTTTTTTGAGTTATTGCCATTTTATCGTGTTTTGTAATATTTAGCAAGTGGGAAATGTTAATAAGTAAAATATTTAATTAAAAAGGTTTTCCATAAAATTATTATTTCTCACATGTTAGAAATTATAATACGAGATCGTAGTTTAATTTGATATCCTTTAAGTCAAGCTGGTTTTTCGTAAGATTTAATAATTCACATGTTAGAAGTTTTAATAAAATAACATGTAATGAATATGTTGATTTTATGTCTAAGTCTAATTGGTAAAGACTCTGTTTCTCGCCGGTTTGACCAAACGGGTTTGGTCAAACTAAGATCTAGTCAGCCCCTTTTTGACTGATGACCCGTCGCGGGACTCGGGTCGGGGATTTGTCTTCAAGTAAGGTTGTATTTAATTAATGAATTAGCCTTAGTAGATATGAGGCGATATGTTATTTGAATATGATTTATATGCAATTAGTCACATGATAGGAAATTGTTTCCGTGACGGTTTGATTATATGATATATGTCGTGTTGACTAAGTACCCATAGAGAATTATGAGTATATGGCGTCTTGACCATTCTAATTCTAAATGAGTAGCTTGGACCATGACATTGATAGTGCTTTTACTTTTCTTTAAAACGAGTATATAGTTCATGGTTAATAGCTTTTGTGTCACGGCCTGGGGGGCTTATCTCCAAGTCGGGGCATGGCATCCTAAGAGTTCCGCTTTGGGAAGGGAGCCAACTTAAGTACTAGCCATCTCTGCTTAGGGGGTCGCCTAGTAGAGTTTCTCATAGACGGTTATGTCATGGGACGGGGAATGGAATAGCTGTTGTGGCTAGGTCTGATCAGTCTAGGACTAGGATGTTTTTCTACCTTGTGGTATAGCCTCGAGTTACAGAAGTCGACTATCGGCCGTGCTAAGAACTTATGCCTGTTTCTAGAAGTATCAGTCTTTCATGTTTGTATGATTCTATGAATCTTAGAAGGTGAGATGCAAGCCGGCTAAGGTTGATAGAGTTTGGATTACCGGATGTTAACTGATTCACATGATATTCTGTTGGATTAGGGTTTGAGTGTATCATGGCCATGTTAACGGTAACCTCTGAGCTAGCATACCAGCTTCCCTACCTCGTGTTATAGTTTATTATCGGATTCACATGATAGCTTTCATATGCTAGGTTATATGTTAGTTAATTGTTTCATAACATGCAAAGCATATCATATATGTTAAGGTTTTGTATTTTCCATATACATTGCTTTTATGTTATTCATGTTTTATTAAACTCGACATTTCGTGGCTGGGAGAACTCGGAGTTACTCCCCACTGACTGTGGCTTCCGTGTTTATATTTAATGCGGTTGGCAGGTTTGTGATGCATACTTGGGTACATTGACGAGCTAGCGGGCGAAGTATTTACCTTGGACCTATATTCGGTTCTTAGGATTGTATATTATTATACACTCTTTTATTTCCGTATTTATACGGGAGATATGTCTCCCGTTTTGGATATTTCTTTTGTATAATATTATTTCCTTTTTGTTGAACCTTTTTATTTAAGACAACTTCGTTATGTATTCTCATCTTATATTTAGTTAGATTATTTTTTTTCTTTCCGCAAATTTGAGGGTGTCACACGGCACACACCAACACCCCTCAAACCTCAGACTCCCTTCACCATGAATCGAGAACCTCGAAGTAGCACCATCCTCTATTTTTTTCCTCCACTGCTGAATCTTCGGATCTTCTAACTGCTTGCTCCTAATGCTATCATATAACTCTAGCTCAATCATCAGATCACTAACATCATCCCTCTTCCGAATCACATGGATCCCCATTCTTGCTACCTCATCCCGCAGTCACATCAATGACATCGCTGTGCACAAGGAATGTACTCTCTTTTGGTTCAAGACATCAACAACTACATTAGCCTTCCCCTCATGGTAGATGATCTCCATATCATAATCCCCAATAAGCTCCATCCACTGCCGTTGCCTCATATTCAGCTCCTTTTGGGTATAGATATACTTCAGACTCTTTTGGTCTGAAAATACCTTAAAACTGGCACCATACAAATAGTGCCTCCAAATGTTTAGCGCGAACACTACTGCTCCCAACTCAAGATTGTGAGTAGGGTAATTCTCCTCATAAGGCTTCAGCTGTCTCGACGCATATGCAATCACCTTCCTATTCTGCATCAACACACAACCCAAGCCGAACTTCAACGCATTAGTATAAACCTCAAAGTTTTCACTCCCCTCAGGTAATGCTAACACAGGAGTTGTGGTCAAACGCTCCATAAAGTTTTGGAACGCCGTTTCACAACTCTCATCCCAACAAAATTTGTTCTCCTTCCTCATCAACGTCGTCATAGGTCTAGCTATCGTTGAGAAGTTCTTCACGAACTTCCTATAATACCCAGCCAAACCCAGAACACTCCTCACCTCCGCTACATTCTTTGGTGCCTCCCAATTAGACACCGCCTCTATCTTACTCGGATCCACCATTACTCCTTCCTTTGATATCACATGCCTAAAAAACGCCACCTTCTCTAACCAGAACTCACATTTAGACAACTTTGCATACGATTGGTTATCCCTCAACGTCTGCAGCACAATCTTAAAATGCTCGGCATGCTCTTCCTTAGTCTTAGAGTAGACTAAGATATCATCAATAAACACCACAACCAACATGTCCACATATGGACTGAAGATCCAATTCATAAGGTCCATGAATACTGTTGGTGCATTAGTCAACCCAAACGGCATCACCACATACTCATAATGCCCATACCTCGAACGAAACGCCGTCTTCGGAATCTCATTATCCCGGATCCTCAGCTGATGGTACCTGACAACACCAAAATGTGTTGTGTCTAGTAGTATTTATTAGGTTCGTTTATTATACTTTTTACGGGTCGTTAGCATCGTTTTATGCTAACCTTAGTGCTTGTAATTATGTTGTTATTTAGTATTTTTAGTCAACTTTTAGAGTCAAACCCGGAAGTCAACAAAAGTCAAAGTCAAACCCGAGACCCGAGACCCAAACCCGACAATTGGAGTAGGCTACAAGCAAATCATTAATGCAAGAAGAGCAAGTCCAAAGGGTCAATGGAAGTCAAGGCGGGACTAAAGTCCAAAGGGTCAACGAAAGTCAAGGCGCTCAACCAAGGGAAAAACTGGCAGCATGCTGCCAGCGCCAGGGAACGCTGCCAGCGTCCTACGACGCTGCGAGCGCCAGGGAACACTGCCAGCGTCCTGGTCTCAGGCACGCGTTCCTTCATTCTCCGTCTTGTCATTTTAAGGCCCATTTCTCAAGGCCCTAGGTTTCCGGAGCCAAGGGTATAAAAGAGCCAAATTGTAGAGAGAGAAGCACACAACATTGAATACAACATTTCACACATTTCACAACACATAACATTAGAATTCTCTCAAGTTTTGTTCTTCATTTTTGTTTTGTAATTTGGTTGAACTTCATAATGGGTTGTAATATTTGGATTATGGGTAGCTAATTTTCCATTGCTTAGTGTAATTGGAACAAGTTCTCTCCTTTTAGCATTGTAAGACCTTTTGAACCTCTTCTTCTCTATTTAATTCCATTTTCTCATGTTTAAATTCCATTGTTGAATGAATTGTTGTTGAGACTAACCATCTTAGCAAGTGTTTGTTTAATTAGTGCTTTGTCTAGATAAATTTGGTTAATTTGTCTTGATATTGTTGAAGCAACCTTGAAAGATTGTAACTTTGGTTTAAAGTTGGAATCTTTTGAGTGGAATTTGGTTTATTGTGTAATTAGAACATGGTTTAGTGTTTTATTACATGGTTCTAGCTTGTTTCTTTGGTTTTGTTCATAAAGCTTGCATCTTTGATTTGGGCTCATGTTTTAATGGGTGTAAATTTAGTTGTAAAGGGTCATCCTTGGTTGGTTTAATCCATGTTGGCTAATTTCTTAGAAACTTGTATTAGATAATTAGAGAAGAGAGGAAAAGAAGAGTCTTTACTTTGTTAATTGTGGGGAACTTGGGAAAATTACACTAAGTTGTTTCTCCATATTTGAATATTTGAATCTTTAGTTTTTGTTGGTAATTTTAGACTTGCTAATCAATTCTCATGTCAAACTTTCTCCCTATATGTTATCCTACATGTTTTCTCATTGTGAATATCATAGTTTGTAATTAATTTAAGCTTTTGTCTTAATTAGTGTCTTAATTTGTGATTAGAGTAATTAGTTAGTAATTAGTTTGTTAATTGGTTTTTAGCAAGAGTCTAGATTAGATTAATTTAGTTAATACCGCCTTCTCTTGGGTTCGACCCTATTCTTACCATTTACTACCTTTGTTTAAGATTGATAAGTGATATTTTGTACTAATTTATCCCCCATTTTAGCTCAATTTCTACATGATTTATGCACTTTGTTAAGGGATTAACGAGCTAATACTGCTATTCTAGTTGTTTTGCGTGCTTTGTCTCGTTTTATAGGAAATGAAGCGGTTTTGCTATATTTTCTTACTATTTGGAGCAAAGGCACTAGAATACGAGGTTTGAGGAACCGATGATAGCCATTTCACAATTTGACTACGTTTTCCGCTACATCCTTCCTCGAGTGGACTCATCTTGGACTTTGACTTTGTTTCTCAAAGGAAAACATCAACCCAAGTCAAAGGAAGACTAGCCCAAGCCCAATTACGTGTTACATTGACCAAGACCAAGGCATAGGATTCCGTGCCCAAAGACAAGATTGGAAGAGGCGGAAAAATCCATCTGGGTTACATACCCGATCGGATTACCACATACCCGATCGGGTATGTTTGCTGATGGACGTCTCTTGGCTCTTCTTCTACCAAGCTTTAATGGAGTGTTTTAAGGCTTTGTCTAGGGTATGAATTTGGACGAAATGTAGCAGCCATGCAGCCCTATAAAAGCCAAGGATTAGCACACAATTAAACATGAATCAAAACACAACAAAATTAGCATACACATTATATATTTCTTTCATACAAGTTTTAGTTCATAGTTTCTAGTTTATGCAATTCTAGACTAGTTTTTACAGAAATTTCCTAGTACTTCTCTAGTGTTTCAATAAGCATTTGTCATTACATTGGGTTCGATATTTGTTCTTTATTTTCGTTCTTACATAATTTGCATTTCCAATCTCGGTAATTCTCTATCCTTTACTTATGCAATTTTCATCATCATGAACTTTAACCTAATTAGTCTTGTTTTCATATTGTTGTTGTTAGGAAACCCACCTAAAAGTAATCTAGTTGAAACTAAGATATCGTTTAACATGTCATATTGTATTTTGTCTAATCATATAATCATGAAGTTTATCATTAGAATCATTACTAGTATAATCACCTTAATCATTATAGCACTCTTATTTCATAGTTTAATTTCCTACATCTTTTTCCTATCAATTTACTTAATCACATAAATTAGATATAACATTGTAAGATTATCATCGTGTAAATACAATAAATAGAGTTGTAATATTGAAATGATTTGCTAGTTAAAATGGATTAAAAGAAGAGTCGATACCAATAGAACCACCTAGTTTGTTTCTTCCTTTGGTTGTGTCAAATTCTATAACTTTGTTTAGTGGCCATGAACAATTGTTTTTATTAGTCAATTTCCGTCTTAGAAACGAGAGTTGGGATGGGAATTAGGACTACCAATAGGGGTTTAGTGACCTAATCAGGCTGAGAGGACGTTAGGACCCATTAAAAAGGCGGTACGAATCCGAGAGGAATATACCGCTACAAGGCTTAGACAATCGTAGTAATTCTAATGTTGGTATCAATAAGGCTTTTAAATCATTTTACATGAATTTCTCTTTCACTATATCAATTTGATTAGATAGTTTATTTTACCGTTTTAGATAGTTTGTTTTATTGTTGTTTAGTTAGTTTACTTTACCGTCATTTTATTATCATTCTTAGATAGTTTACTTTATTGTCATTTTATTAGTTTAGTTAGGTAGCCTTTCAATACTTGTCATTTTAATTATCGTCAATTAGATTAGATTTATTTTATTGCAATTTACATACTTGTCATTTAAATATCGTCATTTACATACTTGTCATTTAAATATCGTCATTTACATACTTGTCATTTTATTTTATGTTAGTAGTTTCGACAACCACCTCAAATGACTCGAACAATGAAAATCACTCCATAGCAATTCATAGTTAACACATACTCCCTGAGGATCGATCCCTACTTCCCTAATTACATTCCTTATGTTGTTAGCCTAAGTGTGGGTAATTATTTTTGTATCGGGCTCGCGACAAGCACGATCAAATTTTGGCGCTGTTGCCAGGGAGCACGGTTTTGTTTGTCTATGTATTGCTGATTTTTGTTTAAAATTCTACTATATTTAGGTGCAACCGTACCTAAAATCATTACGAACTTTCTTTTTTTTGTGTTTTTCTTGTAGGTTGACAAAAAATGGTGCGAACAAAGGATGATCCTAAGTTTCGGGTTTTTGAGCTAGCTAATGGGATCCTAAGGGTCCATATCACCCTAATTGCTCTCATCGAGGGTAACCAATTTAGTGGTGAGCCAAATGAAAACCCATCACACCATATCCAAACCTTTTGTGAATTGTGTCAAACTTTTTTTAGGGAGGGAATCACCCAAAACCAAAATAGAGAAACTCTCTTTCCTTTATCACTAAAGAGAGAAGCTAAATGGTGGTTCACCCGTCATTTAAAGGATGCCACAAAACCAATGGAGTGGGAAGAGATTGTTATAGCTTTCCACCGTAGGTTTAAATCTCAAACCACCACGTCAAACCTATCAAGTAATTCACAAAGAGAAAGTGGGGAAGGTTCCTAAAGTAATGGGGGAGAGCGAAAGAAAAGCCGAGTGGAAACTTCATGTGATGTTGACACTACCATTTCCTTAGCCTGTCCCGTTCCATCAAACGAAACCACCCCAAAAAGTACTTTATATCGTCCGAAAGTTTTAAACCCATTTACCTCACTAACAACACCTTGTGAACTTTGTGGAGGAATAGGGCATGTACCTCAAAGATGTGGGAATAGACTCACACCATTAAACCCCTTTCACCCACAATTTCGCCAAACTCAACCCACTAATACACCTCATACAATTCCACACTCATCCTTTCAAAATGATCAATTGATAGCAAAAGTAGATGTCAAGTTAAGGGAAGTAATCCAAGCCCAACATAACATGTACTCATACTTCTTTTCTAGCTTAAGCTCACTCAAATCAACCATTTTGTCTCTCCAAAAGAGAGTGGAAGAGTTGACCCCGTCGAGTTCTAGCCAAACCACCCAAGAGAGTGAAGAACCATTAATAGTCACAATTGACATGATTAGTGACAAATCTTTTGATAATCCTCTTGGGAATGGAAAGAGTAAGGAGCCCATCTTTAGGGTACCCCACGAACTTTGCAATAATCCTACACTAGCCAAACCAACCCGAGTCCCTACGCAAGAGGAGACATCGCGTCTCGAAGCTGTGATCATGACATTGATAAAAGCTCAAGGGTAATTAGAAGAGAGAGTTGTTGAAACGACAAAGGCAAATGACGAAGCTTTCTCAAGGTTGGAGGCAAGGATTAGCAAGACATCTAGAGAAAAAGAAGCAACCAAAGATTCTCACAAGGAACCTCCCCTTGAAGAAGGGAAGGTTATCATTCCTTCAAAACTTAAAGATCCAGGTTGTTTTAATATTTCTTTCACAATGAATCATCATAAGGTCAGAAATGCATTGTGTGATTTAGGAGCCGCTATTAGCGTCATGCCTTTTTCTTTCTATCACGACCATTGCCCAATACAAATGAAGATTACTAATACTAGCCTTCAACTAGCCGATGGATCTATGCATACTCCAGCAGGAATTGTGGAAGATGTCCCCATTCGGATTGGATACTTCCTTATTCCCGTTGATTTTTATGTCATATTTTCAAAGAAAGAAAGAGACGAATATATTATATTAGGAAGACCCTTCCTAAATACAGTTGGGGCTTGTATAGATGTGCAAGGAGAGAAGATCACCTTTGAAATGGATGGATCAAGTGCTACCTTTGATAGAAAGGGGAATGTATTGAGTGTAGGAGATGGTGACCTCGAAGCATTCAAAGCTTCGGAAGTATTTTTTAATGCAATTGCCATGGATGTTGGCAAGGGTAAATGAAAAAAATTCAAGGACGAGTCAAGCTACAAGGAGCTCAAATATCTTCACAAGGCTTAAGGAGGGATAAAAATTCAAAGTCTAGCATGACTTAAAAATGCGTTTGTTGGGAGGCAACCCGTCTTTCTCTTTATTTTCTCTTTTATGCATTCTTTATTCCACTTATTAGACAATTATTTGGACTATTTTATTTGGACTATCTTTTTTTTGGATTTTGAGTTGTAATAGTTAGGAAACAATTTTCATTTTACTTGTTATTTTCATTTTTAGAAATGCATGCTTAGTTGATAGTTTTTCGTACATGGAATTGGAGGACCTATTGAGACGAGAAGGAGCTATCCTTGGCCCATGTTGCCAAGATTATTAAGGTTAGTATGTATGTTCAAGGACATAGCCAAAAGGTAAGCGCAAGTAGCAAAGAAAAAAAGAAACAAGAACCGGATCAGCGAACTTCCCCGATCGGATTCGTGACTACCCGATCGGGTAAGTTGTCTGCTTCGTATTCTGTTCTAATTTCTTCTATAAAGCCAACTTGCTACCCTTTGCTTGCTGCCATATTCCCGTGTTCTTCAACTTCAAGATCAAAATTTCTCAAAAACCTCCATTTCTTAGTCTTTTCTTACAAAATTTGTCACTATAGTTCATCCAAGGCAACATCTAAGCATTATCAAGTAAGTTAATTCTACTTTAGTTACTTCAGTCTCTCTATTTTTCAGAAATCCAACATGAAAAAACCCTTACCCAAATTTGGGGGTTCTTGATTTTACTTGAAAAAACTTGTTTAAATTGGATTTCTAATGTTTCTTACATGTTATAGAGTGAATTTTAGTGATTAATTAGTATGCTTACTATGATTTGAATGCTCATATGCCAATTAGGATACTCATCTTTACTATATGCTAAGAACTTATGCTTAAGTTGTAGTATAATGCTTGAATTCATGCTTTATACTAAGAACTTATGATCTTATTATGTTAATTTAGCATTAGTACCTTTGAGTAGTGGCCAAACTCATGATTCAAGTGTAATATTGCTCATCTTAGTGACATATTGTTATGCTTAAGAACATCAATTTGTGCTCAAAGGTAGCATGATAATGTTTCACTAAGGTAGCTATGCTTGAATTTGTGCTTAAAGCTTAGTATTCTAACACTTATGCTATCAATTTATGTTTATGATGAAGTGTTTTAATACTAGTTTTCTCTTAGCAAATGGCACCTACAATAAGGAGATCAAAGAGGGCAAGAACCTCCAACCAAGGAGAAAGTAGTAAAGCCCAAGCAGAAGACATAGAAATGATAGAAGCCGATGATCAAACCGGAAGTCAAGAAGGACAAAATGCTATGCATGATCCTGACTTTCCGGATGTGGAATTTAGTTCAAACAAGCAATGGCAAAAATGGTGCATTCTTAAGAGCAAAGGTATGAGAGCTAGAAAATTACTCGATGTTTCTTCTTTAAGACACATGAAGCTTTATGAGCATGTCAAGGTGTTATTTAGGGGTCTAGGAATGAATGCTAGTATGAACTTTAGTTATAAGACCTACCCTCAATTAACCCTTGAATTCTTGAGTGCTTTTGAGTTGCAAAGGTCTAGGAATAGAAACTCTATCCCCCAAGTCCGGTTCCGATTGTTTAACGATGACTATAGTATGGACTTAGGAACCTTTGCCAGCCAATTCGGTCTCACCTTTGAGGATACTGTTACCTCACCTCCCGAAAGCTTTTATGTTAGCCAGGTTTGGAGAGCCATTTCTACTTACCATGTCTCTCGTTGGGACCATGTCCCACACCAACATATCCATCATCCCGCCATTAGAATCTGGCAAAGATTCATGGGATGGACCTTCTTGGGCCGAGCTGAGCCTCATTTGGTGAGACGGGTAGAGTTAGATATTTTAGGAGGGTTCTTGAAAGTGAATGGTGAAGAACCATGGTCGATTAGTATTCCTTACTATTTTGCTGTTCAGTTAACTAAAGCCACTAATCCTAAGAACACTGGCATTGTTTATGGAGGTCTTATCATGCACCTTGATATGCGAGTTTGTGGTTTTAACCAAGCCACCACTGACCTCCAGGCATTGACTACACCTCCCACCGAGAAAGGAAATGGGTTGGATTATGATTATTTTGTTCAGCTTAATTGGTTTTGTGTCTCTCACCCCCATATGATCTGGAGGATAGCTGGCCGTGATTCGGTCAAGTTGATCGCTGAGGTAAACCAGATTCCATTACTTAGGCAGCGTCCTCAACTTCAGGAGGGTGAGGCTATCTTACCCCATCCCACTTACATTCTTCCTGTTGGGGATATTACCCCCAATGACCCCCTTGTTCAGATTAGATCCCACCGCCTTGAGGTAGGATCATCCTCTCAGTCGACCCATGCTACGGGCGACGTGACTGCCATGTTTGAAGCCTTGACCTTGTCCATTAATAGAATTCAGTCCGACCAGCAGCTTGCTTTGCACCCCATTTATGACCACTTTGCTAGGCAAGGTGTGATTAGACCTGAGGGCCCCCACTCGTCTTTCTATACTTGGCCCGAAGGGGGGTATGGTACTACTTATGATGCAGATGTGCAGCAGACCGGACCTGGTTACGGTGGTACCGACTATGGCGTTGAGAGTTTTGGAGGGTATAGAGGTGATTTTAGTGATCACCAAGTAGAAGAGTCCTTAGGAGTCAGCAACCCTACCGGGATCATTGCTTCTAGTGGTAGTTATTATTCTGCAGATGATACCTACTATACAGATGCTTCTTGATCCGCATCCGAGCCGCCTCCTTCAGAGAGGAGAGGCCGTAGCTGGTGGCCTTTGAGATGAGATGATGAGCTCCTCTTGTTTATACTAGCTTGGGGGAGGCTAGAAATTTTGTAAGCTTTTATTTCTTTCTTTTATTTTTAGCATTTTTTTCTTTTTAGCCCCTTTCCCATTAGAATCTCATCTTGTTTCTCTGTTCTATGTGCTACCAACCGTTTTTCGGTTTGTTTCTGTTATAATTGCATGCACATTGAGGACAATGTGAAGTTTTAGCTTGGGGAAGGATTTGCATTTAGGACTTACTGCATTTAGGATTGCACTTAGATTTTTACTTTTCTCATTAGTTTCTTTTCTTCTAGTTTTCTTAGTTTATTTTTAGTTTTTATTGAAAAAAAAAATAAAAAAATAAAAGATCATTTCCATGTTACATTTCTCAATTTATAGTTTTTATAAGCTGATGTTTCATTTCGTATGAGGAATTGTGCAATTATGGGGATGTCTTGTACACAGTAGGTAGAAAATTGCATTTGGACTTAATTAAGCTTGTTCTTGACTTTGGCAAGCTACTCATATTGTAAGGTAGAGCCTCCAGTGGTCGGTACATCTGAAACCGATCCCAGTTTAGGAGTGAGTAGTTTCTCCTTATAGTCTGTGTCACATCAAAACGCATAAGTATGGTTTTTATTCCGTTTTCTATAAGTATTACTATCATGATCTACATTTTGAAGTCATTTACTCTTGTTCACATTTCGCAAAAACACCCTTCTTTCTAGCTACATTATATTATTGCCTACCCTTGTTGAGCTAGTAACCGACTATATGTGTAGGGGTGTTATGTGATTTTGAAATATTATGATAATGCCACCAATTGGTGTGAACTTACTGTCTCGGGATTGCTTATTCCCGTGTTTCTCAAAGAAAAAAGAAAAAAAAAGCTTTTAAAAGAAATGAAAAAAAGAAAAATTGAAAGCTCAAAAGAAAAGAGAAAAGAAAAAAAAAGAGGAAAAACGCTTCCATGAAAAGAAAAGAAAGAAAAATTATGGGAAGTCGTAACTTGATTTGTCATGTCTAATAAGCCAATATGCTATTTTTGGCTTTGATTATTGTTGATGGAAATTGGTATGAATTGGATTGAGTATCCACTACACATTTGGTTATTACTAGCTCGACTTAAGCTCCACATGACCAAAAATCGTTTGTCCACTTTTTTACCCAAATTTCCCAAGCCTCTTCTTTATTTCTCTTGGCTTCTTACATTACATTTTGATCATGATTAGTCTTACTTAGTGAATTTGGATTGTCTACCATACTAGACTGCGGGCACATTCTTTTAAGTCGTAGATAGGAGAGTGTCACTTCAAATTTGAACCAATATTTTCTATTTCACAAAAATTTGAGTGAAGAGTGTATCGGAAGAGTCCATAGTCAATAAGATCATGCAAAAGCTGAAAAGTCCAAAGAACATTTTCTATGCTGCGCCGTTATGTAAATCTCAACCATGATTCACACTTTCCTTTGCCCCTGTTGTTTCGGGTTTATGATACATCTACTTGTTAAGAGCTTATTTTTGGGATTTGTATGATAGATTGATCATTGTTTGCTACCCTTGTACTGGTTATGATTGTTATGTTTGCTTGAGGACAAGCAAGGGTTTAGCTTGGGGGAGTTTGATAAGTGATATTTTGTACTAATTTATCCCCCGTTTTAGCTCGATTTATACATGATTTATGCACTTTGTTAAGTGATTAACGAGCTAATACTGCTATTCTAGTTGTTTTGCGTGCTTTGTCTCGTTTTATAGGAAATGAAGCGGTTTTGCTATATTTTCTTACTATTTGGAGCAAAGGCACTAGAATACGAGTTTTCGAGGAACCGATGATAGCCATTTCACAATTTGACTACGTTTTCCGCTACATCCTTCCTCGAGTGGACTCATCTTGGACTTTGACTTTGTTTCTCAAAGGAAAACATCAACCCAAGTCAAAGGAAGACTAGCCCAAGCCCAATTACGTGTTACATTGACCAAGACCAAGGCATAGGATTCCGTGCCCAAAGACAAGATTGGAAGAGACGGAAAAATCCATCTGGGTTACATACCCGATCGGATTACCACATATCCGATCGGGTATGTTTGCTGATGGACATCTCTTGGCTCTTCTTCTACCAAGCTTTAATGGAGTGTTTTAAGGCTTTGTCTATGGTATGAATTTAAACGAAATGTAGCAGCCATGCAGCCCTATAAAAGCCAAGGATTAGCACACAAATAAACATGAATCAAAACACAACACAATTAGTGGAGTGTAAACTACTAAGGTTTACAAGTTTTTAAGGAAGCTTGATTAGCTTTACTCAAACTGAGAACAATGTCAAGTAACAAATGGATGTTGTTTTAGAGAGGGTGAGTTGTTTAACTGAAAACTCAAGGGATATGACTTAGAGACACTCCTCTACAGCAAGGCACAAGAGAAAGGACTCAAAGACTGGTTTTAGAGATAGTTTTCAAGTGTTACAGCAAAGCACAAACACCCTAGACTAGTCTCATCAGCAAGCAAGTTAACCACAGCAAGGCACAGATATAACTTGACTCACAAAGCAAGACACTGATCAGACACCTTGCAGATGTATCAGGCTTGACTCAAACTACAGCTCTTAGCACAAGTTTGAAAGTTTTGAGGGATTTCTCAAAGTTTAATTCATTCATAAAGTCTGCCTTACAACAACATACAAGACCTCCTTATATAGGGAGGCTGATATCTTGTGAACCATTGGATGTATAAATCATCCAAGGGCCAGCTTAGGGGCCAGCTTAGGATCTAAACTACTTCTACTGACATTAATTAAGAACCTCACAAGAGGACGAGTTTAACAACTAGCTATTACAGACACAAAAGACACAAACAGACTGATGCAAAAAGCAATAAAGCAGTTTTTGTATTTTTCTTGAAATGGAACTCTGATGTTCTTGTTGTCTTGCTGCTTTGCTCTGGGTGTTTTGTTGCTCCTTGGGACTCTCCACTCTTATTAGAACTTAGATAAACCTGCCTTGGATGAGGACAAGTTGACTTAGGCAAAAAGGAAACCAATTCTGAACATGTGCTGCCTCTGCTATGTTGCTCACTGGACTCTAGCTTGGGGTGTCTGTTTCATGAGTTTTTGCTAGACTTCAAAAGGGTTTGTTCTGGGCAAACTTGTAGCTTAGAGGGTTGGCTTGATGGTAGGCCATAGTGGGGGTGGTTGAGATGCCCTGGTGTACCTTCTAGATGCAGGGTTTGTTAATTGGTCTGTCTGGGCCTGAATGGCTTTAATTCTATTTTGTGTGGGTAATGTGGGTTGTGTTGGGGCTTGGCATGGGTTGTTGAACCCTGGACTGTCTTCTTCATTGGTGTGTCTTGGCCTGGCTTAATCTTGGCTTGTCATAGCTTGTTGTTTGGACCTTGTAACTCGAGCTTCCATCTGAGGGGTCAAGCTTGTCTTGTTTGTGGTTTGATCATCAAAACCCCTTGGGTGAGCTCCTGCTGCAGCCTCCCCAGGTTGAAAAGGGCTTGACCTCAAGCCTGTGTCTTCCTCCCCCTCAGAGTCTTCATAGAAGGGACTAAGATCTCCCACATTGAATGTTCCATGGACTGCATACTCCCCTGGTAGATCAATTTTGTAGGCATTAGGACCTATCTTCTCTATGACTTGAAAAGGACCATCTGCTCTGGGCTCTAGCTTGTAATTTCTCTTGGAAGGGAACCTTTCTTTCCTTAGTTTGATCCATACTAGGTCTCCTGGTGCAAAGTCTTTCTTGGTCTTAGGAACCTTGGCATTCTTCTTGTATAGATCATTAGCTTTCTCAATTTGTTTTCTGACTGATTCATGGAGTTTTAGCATTTGTTCCACCCTCTTCTTGGCATCATAGTGGATCTCTGACCTGCACACATTAGACAAACTCAAAGGCATTAAGGGGTTAGTACCATAGACCACTTCAAAGGGGGAGTGGCCTGTGGCTGCTGATGGAGCTCTATTGAAAGAGAACTCTGCTTGAGCCAACTTCAAGTCCCAATCCTTGAGAGATTTGCTGACTATACACCTCAAGATCCTTCCCAAGGTCTTGTTGGTCACCTCAGTTTGGCCATCAGTTTGAGGATGATGGGAGGTACTAAACAACAACCTAGTGTTAAGTAGCTTCCACAATGTTCTCCAGAAATGGCTCATAAACTTTGTGTCTCTGTCAGACACAATAGTCCTTGGGACTCCATGTAACCTCACCACCTCATCAAGGTATAGCTCTGCTACACTCACAGCATCCTCAGTCTTCTTGCAAGCAATGAAATGTGCCATCTTACTGAACCTATCCACAACCACCATGATAGAATCTTTCCCTCTTGCTGTCCTAGGTAATGCTACTATGAAATCTATACTTACATCTTCCCAAGGCCTACATGGGACTGGTAGGGGAGTGTAAGGTCCTGCTTGAAAAGAACTCTTGGCCTTTTGACAAACTCCACACCTTCTGAGCACTATTTGGACTTCTCCCATCATCTTAGGCCAGTAGAATTGATCCTGTAGTATGTCCGCAGTTTTCTGAACCCCAAAGTGTCCTCCAAGGCCACTTCCATGTACCTCCTTGATCAATAGACTCCTATAAGATCCTCTGGGAACACACAGCTTGTTTCCTTTGAACAAGAATCCATTTTGCAGGGTGTAGGGTGAATCAATGGTCCTTGTTCCCTCTTTCTGTGCTAACCAATCTTCTGCAAAGTCTAGATCTTCCTGATACATATCTTTCATGAACTCAAAGCCAAGAACCCTTTGCTCCATGGTTGATAGTAGAGTGTACCTCCTAGACAAAGCATCAGCCACCACATTTTGCTTGCCTTCCTTGTATTTGCTAGAAAAGGTGAATGACTGGAGGAACTCCACCCACTTAGCATGCCTATGACTGAGCTTATGTTGACCTCCTATGTATTTCAATGCCTCATGATCAGAGTGTAGGACAAAAGGCTTGGGCTTCAGGTAATGACTCCAATGTCTTAGAGCTCTGACAAGAGCATAGAACTCTTTATCATATGTAGAATAGTTCAGCTTGGCACCACTTAGCTTTTCATTAAAGTAGGCTACATGTTTCTTCTCTTGGATGAGGACAGCTCCAATCCCCACTCCACTTACATCACACTCAACCTCAAATAGGCAATCAAAGTTTGGCAACCTGAGGATAGGTGCACTGCACAAGAGCTTCTTCATGTGTTTGAAAGCCTGCAAGGCATTCTCAGTCCAAGTGAACTCTCCTTTCTTCATACATTCAGTGAGGGGTGCTGCAATAGTGCTAAAATCTTTGATGAACCTCCTATAGAAAGAGGCTAGGCCATGAAACCCTCTCACTTCTGTAATGCTTTTAGGGATAGGCCAAGACTGCACTGCAATGATCTTATCTTGATCAACTGAAATGCCTCTACTAGATACCACATATCCTAGAAATTTGACTTCCTCAGTCATGAAGGTGCATTTCTCAAGCTTCCCAAAGAGCTTACTCTCCTTAAGTATGTCAAACACAGCCTCAAGATGCCTCAAATGATCATCCTTGCTCTGGCTGTAGATGAGGATATCATCAAAGTATACTACCACAAATCTCCCTAGGCAAGGCCTAAGCACTTCTGTCATCAATCTCATGAAGGTACTTGGGGCATTTGGCAGGCCAAAGGGCATGACAAGCCACTCATAAAGGCCATGCTTTGTTTTGAAGGCTGTCTTCCACTCATCTCCCTCCCTGATCCTCAATTGATGGTAACCTTGCCTCAAATCAATCTTAGAAAAGAACCTTGAGCCACTCAGCTCATCCAACATGTCATCAAGCCTAGGTATAGGGAACCTATACTTGACTGTGATGTTGTTGCTAGCCCTGCTATCTATGCACATCCTCCAAGTCCCATCCTTCTTAGGAACCAACAATGCAGGCACAGCACAAGGGCTTAATGACTCCCTTACAAACCCTTTACTCATCAACTCTCCAACTTGCTTCTGCAGCTCTTGTGTAGCCTTAGGATCACATCTATAGGCTGGTCTATTAGGTAGTACAGACCCTGGCACAAGGTCTATTTGGTGTTCAATTCCTCTTAAAGGGGGTAAGCCATCAGAAAGTTCCTCTGGGAACACTTCCTTGAATTGATCAATGAGGGGCTTAACTTCTGCAGGGATTACCTTAGACTCCTCTTCCTGAACTTCTTTTGATAGAAGCATTAATATAGGTTGCTCTTCACTACACTCCTTGACCTTTGCTGACTCAGAAAGAAACAAGACTCCACTAAAATCTTCAGCCATACTAGGACTCCCATAGTTCTTCTGATGTGGTGGCAAGGGGGCTAATGTCACCTTCCTGCTCCCATGCTTGAAAGAATAGGTGTTGCTTCTTCCTTGGTGTATGGAGCTTTTATCAAACTCCCATGTCCTTCCTAATAACAAGTGACAGGCATCCATTGGAACCACATCACACAATACTTCATCCTTGTACACACTTCTAATGGAGAAAGGGACCATACATTGCTTATCCACCTTAACCTCTACTCCTTTACTCAGCCACCTTAACTTATAGGGGTGAGGGTGATCTTGAGTGCTCAACTTCAGCTTATCAACCATAGTAACAGAGGCCACATTGGTACAACTACCTCCATCTATAATAAGGTTACAAACCCTCCCTTGTATGGTACATCTGCTTCTGAAAATAAGGGACCTTTGATCCTCCTCCAATGGTATATGTTGTGAATGCATTACTCTCCATAGGACCAAGTTGTGGCCTGTGTCAGGGAGTGCCACTATTGCCTCCTGACTAGACTCTTCTTCCTCACTCATCACTTCTTCAACCTCAGGCTCATCCCTTTCATACTCAACTAGACCTTCTTTCTCCCAAGTCTCAACCTCCATTATAGTTAAGGTCTTCTTAGAAGGGCAATCCTTCCTGAAATGTCCATAGCCTTGACATTGGAAGCACCTAATTATGTTCTCAGTCAATGAAGTGCTTGG
>JAIUZE010016793.1:0-14861 GCA_022085475.1 Heliosperma pusillum
TTACCATTTAAGTATATTTACCATCAATCAATATATCTGTGTCCCACATCTCCGTTAATTTTGTCCAACTCTTTTGTAAATATAATTAACTAATTACCTCTATCTCAAAACCTCAACTAATTTAATGAATTAACGATTAATTACTAAGTTAAATCTTATTTAATCGTATTAAAATAAGATATAAATTTATTAGTCAATTATCGCATAATTGAAAAATAAGTTTAATCGAATTTGAGTTCTTAACTCAATTTCTAATAATTAACTCTCGTACATATCGAATATATGTAATGTACTAATTAACTGTATCGTATACAAATAATTAGTTACTATTTGGATTTCATCCTTTAGGTGTGACCGAAAGGGATCAGTTGATCACCGCCGTCAAACGACAATAACGTCAAACTCTAGTCAGCCAACCGTTATTGATTTACGTTAATCAACTGACTAATTATATATATAGTCAATAAATATCCCAATTAAATTTCTTAATAAGATTTATTATGTGGCGAACTATTGTGGAGGACACCTACTCCAACATAAATTATGTAAGATTCATGTCGGATTCAAGTTAATACCGTTTTTAAACCTATTTTTATTATTAGTCTTTCACAAATTACCTTTTAACCTTACTTCATATTTATTTATCTAGTTCTTGACTTAGATCCCTAATAGTCGATGTTAGTAGGTTTTTGTCTTCTTTAATTCGAGATCGTGTCTTAAAAGGTTAGATTCGTTCATATCTAGTCCTTAGATCTGTCTTTGATATAGTTTAGTATAGTTAAAATCTATTAAAACACTTCAATCCGACGTGTAGATCAATTATAAATCGTAAATAAGCAAACGAACACTAAATAATCGCGATAATGGCTTCACAGCCAGAACCCAGCTCAAGAACATATGCAGGAAAAGGTGCGCCTCTTCCAAAGGACGCAGCACCTAGTACGCATGTTCTGGGTTGTGTTCTGTCTTTGAATTTCGTGGTTCGCTTCGACGTAGTTTAATTCGTTAAATAAATCGACTATTAATCGTATTATCGTTGTTAATCTGATTTGTTTAACTTTATTATTAAGTTTTCTTATTTATTCAAACATATTACCGACATAGATCCCTCGAATCCGTTGTAATCTTTATTCTTTTATTCTCTTGTAATCATAGTATGATTTATTGCTTTTTTCACTTGTCAATTGAATCTAAACCTTACTTTGACCTAATTGATTGCTAACTACATTTCAACCGACTAGTCTTAACTCACATGCTAGGATCAAAACTTGGATGTTGCATAGCATGCATATAACCGACAACACATCGATAACAGAAGAGTTTCTTTAACCATTAGTAGAGGCCGCTATCCAGGTGGGCGGGATTAGGTGTTCGATCAAAAGAGCTTCCTAATACGTACCCTCACCCCTTACTCCAGATCTTCGTGAGCACCCGTGTTCATTGGCATCCACGAGAGTCATTCTAGACATAGAATGCTAAGGGTAACGATTTCTTTAGTGTTCATGTCATCGATTTATGTCTTCACATGTCATGAAGTATTCGAACGGTTCCAACTTCCCACAAAATTTGGTGGCAACTCCACAAAAGCGTATTCAATATGACGCCACATCGCGACTCCCCCTCGCCGAGGCAGGTGATCGCGGGTCCTGTGTATCACACGCCTATATTCAAATAAGGGTCAAATCAAATGCATTCCTATGCAATGAAAAAAATGAAGATAGCCAAAGTTAAAGGCTTACATTACAGCACCTCGGGGTAAGGTAAGGGCTTGACGCCTGCCACCTCGATCTCTTGTAAAGATAAAAAAAAATTCAATTCACGATCGTTCGTCACTTATCAAATCAATTCAAACAAAATTTTCAATTGACGATCGTTCGTCACTTTTCAAATCAATTCAAAAAAATCTTCTATTGACAATCGTTCATCACTTTTCAAATCAATTCAAAAAAATCTTCAATTGACGATCGTTCGTCAATTTTCAAATCAATTCAAAAAAGAATCCTTAATTAACAATCGTTCATCACGTATCAATTCAATTAAAAAAAACAACAAGAAAGAAGCAGTGCTTGGGACCCACCTTTCGGACATACAATCCGAGGGCCCGTCTTTTATCATCGGGATGTCGCTCGCCACAACCGTGCAGATCACCTGGAATGATTCAATCCTGACAGAGTCTTCCGTACACCCCGCGCTTTGACAGGCTTCAAAACCGTCACATGATGTTATCATCCCCGCAGGGATCTACCTTTCAGACATACAATCCGTGGGCCCGTGTTTTATCATCAGGATGTTGCTCGCCATAACCGAGCAGATCCCCGGAATGATTCGATCCTGACAGAGTCTTCCATATCCCCGCGCTTTGACATGCTTCAAAACCGTCACATGATGTTATCATCTCAGCAGGGACCCACCTTTCGAACATACAATCTTTGGGCCCGTCTTTTATTATCAGGATGTTTCCCGCCACAACCGAACAGATTCCTCGGAATAATTCGATCCTGACAGAGTCTCCCGTATATCCAGTGCAGGAGTACTAGCATATTTCTTTCAATATATATGTTTCCCCGACGAGAATTCGCCTGAGAACAGAGACGGGCATATTCTCACATATGACAGCGGCTGGCGAGCCTCATAACGCACCATGTTCAAACCGCTAACGAGCCTCACGGCGTAGCTCATTCCAAATAAGAAAATGCCTCAGGTATGGCTCCTTCTTATGGCTGGTGAGCTTTTATACGTAGTCTAATGGACTTTAAACGACCCTCCTCGATAGTCGACAGACTTTAAATTTTCGTGACGACAGGTCCTTGGTTCAGACACTTTGAGCCACCTCGCATCGCCATAGTCGTCAGGTTGTAATCTTCGATTCACCTGGTGACTATACTTTGACTTTTGCCTTGTCCAAGCCTCAGTCAAAGTGGGGGCTCTGTAGATACCTCAGATCTACACCTTCCGCCACCCACCTAGTGATGATTGGGCCGCATGTTTGATACGTGAAACGATTTATGACATTTCGTAAGTTTATCGTCAAGTGATAGCTCAAATACTTGTGTCTACCCCTTGGTCCTGATCTACGCACCGGTATGGTCGTTTTGACAGCCATTAGAGTTCATTTGGAGTCCGGGTGAAAACCACTTCTTTTTCTAGAAACCGTTTTAAAATGACGAGTCAGAACGCTCCAGAAAATTCAGAATATTTTATTAAAGGGAAGTATAGATCTACCACAATTCCGTAATAGTAACGTGGAAATCTTTCTTCCGCAGAAGGAAAACTCTAGGAAAATAACGCAGCAGGTGTTGCGTCCCTTTGGAGGGTCGCAGCTCCTGTTGCGCCCCTTTCCCAACATGTTTTCTCTGTTTTCAGAATATTTCCGTAATAAGTTTGAGTTATTCCAAAACTCTTCACATTTTTTACTATAAAAGGAGAGCTCCGATCTTCTTTTTAGGCCCGCGAGGGTTCCGCCCTTCTCTTCTCTCTTTGCATTTTAGACTTTGCTCTAAACTTTCGACATCTACGTGCTTGATCAATTGACCACGTAAGCTCAGATCCTTCTGAGTACCTGACACGTTGCATGACCGACCCATTTGACAATTACACAATCAATCAACATTTTCAATCAACTTAAATCCCTTAACGAGGGCACTTTCTACGTACATTCGAGTCGAGAAATCACTAAATGTTAACTTAGTTAATCTCGTTTCGTCAAACATGTAAGTCTGAGGGTGTAAATCCCGTCTTTTTATTTTTGTATTTATTTTTCGTTCAATTTAATGTAAGATTCAAGTCAGAAGTAAGTTCAAAATCAATTTCAAAACAAAACCCTTTTACAAAACCTTTTCAGCAGTCATCAGATGTCTTGAAGAAATACAGTAGCAACTGCGCCTTCTGGAAGGATCGCAGAGCCTGCTGCGCCTCTTCCAGAGGTTGCCCTGCTCTTAATTTTCTTCTTCTTCCTCTCGTTCATGCGGTTTAGTTATTTTGTTATTTAAATTTTCTTCAAGATAATCTTTCATGGAAAACGTTTCGTCTTTAAGTCAAAATTGGGTCTTGGAGGTTCAATTTGTTCATATCAAGTCTCTGAATTCGTCATTGATACAAATTATAGTGTATTTAATATGTTAAACCACTTCTACTTGAGTTATAGGTTGATAATTAATCCTAAATATACCAAAGAATGTTAATTGACTCGCGATTCTGACTTCACAGTCAGAATTCAGCTTAAGAACAGACGCAATGAGACATGCGCCTCTTCCAGAGGACGCAGCTGTTGCTTCGCCTGTTCTGGGTTACTTATGTCCCTGAAATTTTGTTCTCGCTTTGACGTAGCTCTAATTAAATTAATAATTGACTATTAGTCGTAATATCGCTCCTCAATATGTCTTTTAGTTTTCAAATATTTTCTTTCTTCAAATCTCCCTTTTGAATATACTGCTGACGTGGATCCCGTAATCTGTTGTAATCTTATTTAGTCATTGTACTATATGATTTTTGCTTTTCTCTCTCATATGTAATTAATTCTAAATCCCAATTTCAACATAATTGAGTGCTAATTACATGTTCACCGACATAGTCTAATTCACATGCTAGGATTAAAATGTTGGATGTTGCATTGCATGCATATAATTGATAACATATCAAGTACGAACGATTTCCCTAATCATTAGTAGAGGTCGATATCGAGGCGGGCGGGATTAGGTGTTCGATTAAAGAGCTTCCTAATACGTACCCTTACCTCTTACTCCATATCTCTATGAACATCCGTGTTCATTAGCATCCACGAGAGTCATTCTAGACATAGAATGCTAAGGGTAACGAGTTATTAGCGTTCATGTCATTACTTTGTGTCTTCACATGGCATAAAGTATTCGAACGGTTCTAATTTCCCTTAAAAATTGGTGGCCACTCCACTAATGCGTATTCTTACGCTTGTCCTCCCAAGCGCGCCTCCTCCGTGGTCCCCCCGTGTACCACACCACTTATTCAGTTTATATGATGTATAATTAATTATTTGATATTATTGATTAAAATCAACTAATTAATTAATCAATGAATCATGCGAGTAACGAAATAACGAAATAAATAGAGACACAAGAGATTTTTGAAGTGGTTCAGTTTCACAAATCGAAACCTACATCCATTATTCTCAATTAATAATTTTTAGTACCTCTCTACGGATTACAAAAATTATCAACCCATTCGTATAATCAACTATGATTATAACTCAGATTGAGTATCACTAGATACTCTATACTATATTATGTTAATAAGAAAGTACAATATAACTCACAAAAATTCTCGTTAAAGAAAAAGTAAGATTATGTGATGTACTATTTTCCAATAACGTATTCTCTCGAATGTGTGTAAAAGTCATGTTTAAATGTTTGAGATCAATGGAGTATTTATAGTAGAAGCATAGGAGATGTAAAATCCAAAACCCTAGCCACCGTATACAAGAGGCAAGGTTTAGGGTTTAGCAAAACCCTAGCTTTTGCTTTAAGAAAACTATTTATCTCTTTATCTCAAAATATTGTTGTGAAAATATTTTGCAAAAACCCTAGGTTGATCCATGAGGCAAAACGAACCAAGGAGGTTGTCCACCATCACACAACCTTAGGGGGCCGAAAACCTAGGTGTTATAAACACTAGGTGGCCCAAACTCTAGGTGGGCTTATTAGGTCAACAACAAAATGAGATAGAATGTATTTAAAATCCTAGGTAGCATGACAACTCATAAGTTGTATTACTAACCAATAGAATATCATAGATACATTATCTATTTAAAAATATTTGATAAATATAAAATACTCTTTCTCTTTTGAAAACATTTAAAAGATTTATTTCCAAAATCATGCATCAAGTTCATCATTCAAAGTTATAGGTGAAATAGCTATAACTTTGAACTTAGTATGTAAAGTTATAAGTGAAATAATTATAACTTTACTACTTAAAAATCATTATAATGGAATAGTTACCAGATGACGACCTATACTATATAATCTTCATAAAGATTTTCAGTATACGGATCATCTCTTCATCTTGATGACAAAACCCTCCATCTTGAGTCTTGTGTTATTTGATGTAGATCTTGCTTGAAATTGTTTTTTCAATGTTATAACCAAAACAGCTATAACTTTGTATATGAATCTTCAAAGTTATATCTCAAGCTCCTATAACTTTGTCTCAATGAAATCTTCAAAGTTGAATCTTCTTAAGTTTAAACCTTGATCTCTTTACTTGTAATTTTTTTTAGCTATAATAAGACTTAAGCACACAATTACATGCATATGATATAACAATTAAATCATTACTTGTCAATTAACCAAATTCGCAAATATATACTTGTCATTATCAAAACTATATCATAGGTCCAACATGTAGTTTCAAAGATAGTTTCTAAGTTAGTTTCCGGTAAATCATAGGTAGTTTGAAAGGTAGTTTCTGGGAAGCCAAATTGAACCTCTTTTGGGGGTAAATCTAGGTGACTCTCCTTGAACTAATGTAGATGTTTGGTTGTCCTCTTGTGTGATTTTGGGAGGTGTTTCTTTGCGAAAAGTAGTGTTGTCTTTTATAGTATTTTTTGAAGGTGGTCCCTGCTTTTGAGAAGAATATTCTTTTATTTCAACTTTTCTCATTGTAGTCAGCTTCTTTGAACACTTTACAAGACTGAGTGCATTACCTTCTCTCATAGTACTCTCAATTAATGCATTAGATGAGAAACATTAACAGCAGAAATAAAGTAACATTCAACAACACTCTCAACTACAGCCAATTTACACATAATCTAAGCTCATTTATCATCTATAACAACTCTCTCTAATCCAACATCAGGATTCATAAAAAAGATAGCATCAATGTCCCTCTTATAACACCCGAACTTCTCAGCTTCCTCAACAATAGTAAACCAGCAAAACTCATCAACGTCAACAGATACAGTCCTCCTAAATCTACCAGTATACAGCATACCAGATTGATTTCTAGCAAATGAACCACCATACAACAATTTTAAAGTAACTGAATCCACCAAAATAAAAATCAAACAACCATAAACTACATAAGCTACTATTGAGTTCACTAAATTAACAACAGTGAAATCAATTAAAGAGGAAACAAAATCGAGAAAACAATATAAGAAAGAAACTCACATTTGCCATGAATCTGCTTCACTCCTTAGTGATGTTGAAGGTGCAATGACAAATTGAAGGTTAACTAGAGAGAATGATTTTAGGGTTAGATTTGATTTAGAGAGAAAGGATTTAGGGTTGTCGTTTGAGAATGATTTCAAAGTTTTTGTTTTTAATTATTGAGAGTGAATTTTGGGGAAAGTTAAATGAGGTAAATTAGGGATTGTGTGTGTTTAGACTGAGGAGAGAGGTCCATGTAACCGGTTTTTATAGGTATCCCTTCCACCAATTTAGGGAAAGTTAAATGAGGTTATAAATTGGGGTTTTCTCAGTTAAACGTTAGGATAGATTAATACGAGAAGAGAATGCATAGAACGAATTTTTCCCATTAAAAAACCCTTAACTAAATAAGCTAGTTTGACTTTCATTGGTTGTTTTTTTTGTCTTGGTCGTTTCACAGTCTATGTTAGTCGATGTCATGTTTTGGAAAGGAGACTTGGTTATTAGATTGTAATGAGTGATACATTACGTCTTGTATGACGAAGTTATTTTTGGTCATGAGATGGTACATTATGTTTGGAAGTTGTATCAAACTTAATCGGAAGAGGTAGCAATGGTATTGACTGACAGGGGCAACGTTCATGTCGTTAAACTGAATTACTTATGTCAGCTGGTAATTTGCCTGTAATAATAGATCATACGCAATGTGTTTCTGGTGGCTTTGGTAAATTGCATCTTACAAGTAGACCTGTCAGCTTAATTTGAGATTCAAAAGTGACCCGAAAGTGACCTGAACTTGACCAGAAAGACCCCCAAATTGACCAACCTGAATAAAGTGACCCAAAAAAAAACCCGAAAGGACTAGTCTTAAGCAAACTCATGTAAAAATGACCAAATCCAATAAGTGACTCGATAATCATTGACCAGAAAATAGCCCGACTTGAAGTGACTCGACCCAAACCTGACCTGAATGACCATTTGTTAGAGCATCCACAATGGTTAGCAATAACCTTACTAGCTTAGCTTTCCACATCAACTTTTGAGCTATAACATTTATAAGCTACCAACTTCCCCAATGGTTAAGCTAATTGAATTGTTGCTTAAATTGAGCCACTATATTTATTTAATTTTTAAATATCTCTTTGTGGGTCCATTTGAGCTACTAGCTCCATGGAGCTAGTTGCTCAAACTAGGCTAGTACATGTGGAGCTCTTCAATGGTTGAGCAACTAGCTTGAAAACTTTTAAATTTGCAAGCAAGTCCTTTTGTTGAACCATTGGAGATGCTCTTAGGTCTGCTGAGAAGGATGAATGAATACAATTACTCCTAGGATTCCACTTTTATTGTCTCTTTCTTTGTAATTTCCATACTCCAAATCAATTGTCCTAAATTTAAATATTTTAAGTAAAGTAGTGAAATATCAATTATATCCCTAGTTAAATAACTTCTCTTTTTTTCCATTTTGATTATAAGTATTTTGTATTTAGGTCTATTGATCAAGAGGTATTTATGATATTTTATCAATTTGTCTTAAATCAATATTATATATATAAAAGAGGCTTTTTTCGAGCAATTTTATTGGTCAACATCATCTTTTTCAATTTTTGGAAAGTGATCTTCCAAGATTACGAAAAAGATACTATGTAATATTTCTAATATCACAACTATTATTTACGTAAAAAAAATTGATTATCAATATGACAAAAAAAATATAATGCAAAACATTTCGAAACTTACATATTTGGATTGTTAACGAAAAATGCTTTCATTAGAGTATAAATTTTGTACTACCATATCATTTATAAGATCATAGAACTATAACCTAAGTATATGAAAATTAAATAAATGACTTTAAAAATATTTTTTTATTATTCTAATATTAGTATAATGGTGTAGTAGTAGACAAGAAATAATTAATTAATAGAAAAATATGATGTTGTACTTAGTATGTTATTTGTCCCACATTGAAAAATAACGTAGGTGTGGTGAATATACTACATATAAAAAGTAGAATTGTCCCACATCGAAAATTTACCTTAAGATATGGTGATCCTATGATTATAAATAGGAGTCATAATTGGAACATATGTATCAACCTAAATTTTTTTGAGTCTCTTAAGTATTGCCTTAGAAATCTCTTACAAATTTGTATTATTATCTTTACAATAGTGAAATTTACATCATAAAAAAATAATTTAGGAAAGTTTCATAAATAATACTTTGGATATAAAAAATTAAGTGGATAATCTTTTAATTATTATATAAAATAAAAATAATAGAAATATATATTTTAAAGAAAAAGATGTTGTACTACTTAATATATTATTTTTCTCACATTGAAAAATAATGTAGATGTGGTAAACATATTACGTATAAATTGTAGAATTATCCCACATCGGAAAAATAACATAAAGTGGCTAATCCTATGATTATAAATAGGTGTCGTCCTTAAACATTAGGTATTAACCCAAATTTTTTTTGAATCTCTTAAAAATTGTCTTACAGATCTCTTATAAGTTTGTAGATGTGATGAATATACTATATATAAATAGTAAAATTATCCCACATCGTAAAATTAACATAAGGTGGGTGATCCTATAATTATATATAGGAATCATCCTTTGACCTTATATATGAAAGTAAAATCTCTTATAATTATATATAGGAATCATCCAGTAAGTAGATTGTACCTCTGATGTACTATCACATATAATGTAGTTTTTGAGCATTACAATAAAGTTTTTGAGTATAGTATTAAAAATTATTAGTTATACTATAAAGTTTTTGAGTTTATTAATTTGAACATTAACCTCAAAAAAATTACAATAAAACTCAAAAAACATCATATATAAGATGTAAAATATAATTTATAAACTTTAAAAAGCTCGAAAAAAATGCACAAAAACTCAAAATCAAACTACTCTGAGGTAGTACCTCAGATGTATAATCCTTTTTCTCGGAATCATCAATAAAATCTTTTAAGTCTCTTAAGTATTGTCTTAGAGAAGTATTGTCTTAGAGATCTCTTAAAAGTTTGTGTATTATTATCTTTACAATTGTTGAATTTACATCATCAAAAATTAATTTAGAAAAGTATTATTAATAAAATTTAAGTATCGTAACAAAAATTATGAAGATAATATAGTTACATTCGTGTTAAAAAAAACCTCAAAAGTATAGACACTCATACTATGTATTTGCACATACTTATTGTAATTTTTAGTATATTATTTGTCCCACATTGAAAAATAATGTAGGTATGGTGAATATATTACTTACAAATAGTAGAATTATCCCACATCAGAAAATTATCATAAGGTGGGTAATAATATGATTACAAATAGGAATCATATTTGGAAATAAAGTTTCAACCCAAAATCTTTTGAGCCTCTTACATATTGTCTTAAAGAGCTCTTAAAAGTTTGTATTATAATCTAAACTATAGTTAAATTTACATTATTAAAAATTAATTTAGAAAAGTATCATAAATAATAATTTTGATGATAAATTATTTAACGTGTTATTTGTGAAACAATGTAAGTATGATGACTGTTGAATATATACTATGTATAAATAGTAAAATTGTACCACATTGAAAATTTATCATAAAGTGGAGTGATCATAAATATGATCATCTTTTTTATATTGTTAATAAATGATTTTTAAAATATAATAAGTGACCTTAAAATTTTTTTTTTATTATTTTAATATTAATATAATAGTTTAGTAACAGTTAAGAAATAAATATTATATAGAAAAAGATGGTGTACTACTTAATTTTTTATTAGTCCCACATTGAAGAATTATGTATGTATGGTGAGTATATTACATATAAATAGTAAATTATCCCACATCAATAAATCACTATAACATATGGTGATTCTATGATTATAAATAGTAGTCATCCTTGAACTTAGGTATAAACCCACAATTTTTCAAGTCTCTTAAGTATTGTGTTTAAGAGTTCTAAAATATGTATTATAATCGTCACAATAGTGAAATTTACATCATTAAAAAATAATTTAGAAAAGTATCATAAATAATAATTTTGATGATAAACTACTTAATGTGTTATTAGTCCCACATTGAAAATAATGTATTTGTGGTAAATATAAATACTAAGTGTAAATTGTAAAATTATCCTATATCGTAAAATATCATGAGGTGGAGTGATCAAAAATATGATTATAAATTGGAGTCATTTTAGTCTCTTAAGTATTGTCTTAATGAACTCTTGAAAGTTTGTATTTTATCTCCACAATAATGAAATTTACACCATCAAACTTAATTTAGGAAATTTAGGAAAATATTATATAAGTAATAATTTTGATGGTGTACTACTTAATAAGTTATTTGTCCCACATTGAAATATAATACAAGTATGGTAAATATGCTACGTATAAATAGTATAATTGACTCACATCGTAAAATTATCATAAGGTGGAATGATACTATAATTATAAATATGAGTCATCATTGGAACTTAGATATCAACCCAAATCTTTTGAGTCTCTTAGATATTGTCTTAGAGAACTCTTAAAAGTTTGTATCTACATTAGTGAAACCTACATTATCAAAAGAGAATTTAGGAAGGTATCATAAAAAAATAAACTGAAAAATCTTTTATTTATCTCAATATACATTTCCTATATTATATTCAAGTGATGTTTATAGTTTTTATATAAAACCTTTTACATTTCATTTCACAAAAAAAATATTGTGAAAATGAGTCATCTTTCAAAGTTAGATATTCATCCAAAATCTTTTGAATCTCTAAGTATTATCTTACAGAATTCTTAAAAATTTGTATTATTATCCCCGCCTTAATGAAATTTACATCATCAAAATCAATTTAGGAAAGTATCATAAATAATAATTGGGGTTTTCTATATGGTAACCTTGTGTTTTTTCAAATTCTACGTGGTAACCCTACTTTTCAAAGATCACATATGGTAACCCTCAACTCTATATTTACGTATCGGCGTGACCCTAAACTATTTTTTCCGTCAAGTTGTCCGTTAAGTATGTGACGTGGCCAATTGAATTATGAAATTTTCTACAAGGTAACCCTCTATTTTTAAAATCCTACAAGGTAACCCTACTTTTTTTTCTTACAAAATAAACACTCCAAGAAATACTTTCTTAATCCCTTAATTTCTCATTGTTAACATGTTTTTCACTCAATTACTCCAAAAAAATGTCAACTATCGGCATCCTCATCTCTTTAACGTATCATTATCGTACTCCTCCAGAAACCAGGTTTAATTTATTGATTAACAAAGAAATCCATTATTAAGCTTTAACCTTATGTTTACAAATGACTCCCCACTCCTCAATTGTACACAACTTTATTATGCCAATTTGTCGAATAATCGAAGTGGGTCAATGTTAGTTGTTTACAACAATCCAGTTTTGAGGCATCAATGTGGTTTCGAAATAAAAGTTTTTTAATTGGAGGAAACCTATGAAACAAATTTAGGATTTATTATTTCAATGCTCGATATATAACACTTCTACTTTGACATTTAGAAAATTTTGTTGGCAATATTTTATATCTAATAAAGTTCGTACTAGATTTTCTTTTAAAACTAGGTTAATTGATGGATAATAAGGGTAGATTTGACAAATTTGAATGTAATTTAGCAAAAATGTGAAAAAAATATTAATTAAGGGAATATATTTTTAAGTATGAGTGATTTTTAGAAAAGGTAGGGTTATCTTGTAGAACTTAAAAAATTAGAGGGTTACCTTATAGAAAATCTCATAAATCAATTGGCCACGTCACATACTTAACGGACAAATTGACGGAAAAAATATTTAAGGGTCACGGCGATACGTAAATATAGAGTTAAGGGTTATCATATGTGATCTTTGAAAAGTAGGGTTACCACGTAAAATTTGAAAAAACACAGGGTTACCATATAGAAAAACCCATAATAATTTTAATGGTGTACAACTAAATATTTTATTTGTCCCACATTGAAAAATAATGTAAGTGTGGTGAATATGCTATGTATAAATAGAGGAATTGTCCCACATCGGAGAAATATTATAAGCTGGAGTGATCATGTGATTATACATAAGAGTCGTCCTTGGACTTAGATATCAACCCAAAATCGTTTAATTCTCTAAAATATTGTTTTAAAAAGCTCTTAAAATTTTGTATTAATTATGAAAATAATCTAATTATAAGATTCGTGGTAAAAAAAAATGTTATCATTATAGTATAAAATCTCATTTATGTGCACATACTTGGTGTAATTTTTAGTATGTTATATATCTCACCTTGAAAAATAATGTAAGTGTAGTGAAGATACTAATACCTATAAATAGTAGAATTGCCCCATATCGGACAATTACCATAAGGTAGGGTAATCAACCCAAAATCTTTTGATTTTCTTAAGCATTATCTTATAGAGCTTAATTCTTAGGTACATTGGATCATTTTTCGAGTCATATAGATCAAATATAACTTTATTCCTGGCAAGGTTGGTAAAATATGTTTAAAATAGAAGTTGAATCAATATATGAATATTATTTTCTTAAAAATTACGGAGTATATTTTATTATATTCTTAAAATTATAAAAGTTTTTTTTACAAGTTAATTGTTATAGGAAAATTATGAAAAGGACATTAACGTAGACCCGTGCATCGCACGGGCATGAAATCTAGTATGATAATAAATAAAAGGGACATGAAAGGAGTAATAACTGACAAGTAACAAGGCTCTATGTTTTGTAAAGCAGATTATTATGAATTTTGGTGTCTATTAGGTTTGAGTTTTAAAAAGCGAATTATTTTCAATTTTTTTAATTTTTTAAGTCGGGTTATGATTGATCAATTTTTTCTGGCACTTCTAGTTGTACGCCAAATGTTATTGTTGCCCTACTCAATCCTCTCATTCGGAAAAATAAAGTAATTATATTTTGTTATTAAAAATGAAAAGAGAAAGTGATAACGTGGTTGTTACTTGTTTCACAAATTCTCATTTGTGACGAATACTATCCGTCGCAAGCTTAAGACGGATACCATATTCTCTCACAAAATACCCATCAAGGGTGAGTGGAGAAGCACATGGGGGGTGCCCACCTTGTCCCCTCTACCCATTTTCTCTCACAAAATACCCGTCGTAAGATCCGATCCGTCGCAAGCAAGACCTACTGTACTTGTTTTAGGTGTAGTTGCATGCAATAACTCCATCACTTCATTTAATTAAAAATTGTCCGGACTCGTGCATGCGTCGCTATACAATTCCTCGAAAAGCTAACGAACAACAGTATTGATATAGTCACATAGCCAACAATTAAATTTTCGTTTCATGCATTGCTGTCATTGTCTGACTAGTTAAGGATGGAGGTTGAATTGTAAATTCACATCGACACATTGATACAGTGACACTACATCAGAAAGATTGTTTTGAGAATTCGCTTCAGATATTTATAATGTAAGAATTATTATATTAATATTATTTAATTCTCTATTGTGTGGACCTAATTACTGATATTAGTTGCCTTAATTAAATAATGGTTAAATATATTGTTTCGAGTTTTTATTAGGAGTCCTAGTTTAAGTAGATTATGGTAAATAGTTACAGGCTATTTACATAACTGACTACTTATTACATAAAGCCCCTCCTGCCACCTCTCTATATAAGTACACTTGTTTGTGCTTTAACCTAATTCATTCATATCACCAACACACAAGAAAGAAAGTGAATTAGAGAATAAGGAAGGTAGGAG
>JAIUZE010016794.1:0-20288 GCA_022085475.1 Heliosperma pusillum
TCATAATTCTCTATGGGTACTTAGTCAACACGACACCAACCATATAATCAAACAGTCACGGAAACAATTTCCTAACATGTGACTAATTGCATAAAAATCATATTCAAATATCATATCGCCTCATATCTATTAAGGCTCATTCATTCATTCAGTAAATAAAACCTTACCTGAAGACAAATCCCCGACCAGAGTCCCGCGACGGGTCATCAGTCAAAACGGGGCTGACTAGATCGTAGTTTGACCAAACCCGTTTGGTCAAACCGGCTAGAAACAGAGTCTTAGCCATCGAGGCTTGAACATAAGAATATCACATTCATTTCATGCTATTTCATTCAATTCCTAACATGTGAATTATTAATTCATACGAAAACCCGCTTGACTTACATGATATCAAATTAAACTAAAATCTCGTATTATAATTTCTAACCTGTGAGAAATAATAATATAATGAAAAGCTTTTAATTAAATAATTTACTTATTAAAATTTCCCACTTGCTAAATATTACAAAACACGATAAATTAACAATAAACTCAAAAACCGTCACAAGTCCAAGGAAGGGGACTCATGGGCTGATTTGGGCCGGACCTAACACGGGCCTGGACTGGGCCCACGGGCCTGGTTTGGCCTGTTTTGGGTCGACATTTTTAAAACCGTTTCTTAATATTTCCCGCATGCTTAACATATTTAAAACCCGTCAAAACAACAACAAAACAATCAAGTATCGACACAACCTCCAAGGACCAACCATGGACCAATCCAGACCGGCCTGGACCGGGCCTGAACCGGCCTGAACCGGTCTGGTTTGGGCTGGTTTTTCAGCCATTCTCCACGGCTCCAACCAACAACAACCACCAAATTAATTCCAACATGTTTTTAATTAACAAACAACCATTTTAACAACCAATTCAACCATCATCCATACAAAAATCATGGTTATAAATAAATCATCAAAATATGTCAAGAACACTAACATATTAAAAATTCCATACAACATAAAAATCATAACTACTTATCATGTTACTACTAAGACCATAAATAACAATAACATAAACAAAAACAAAAGGATGTAACATTAATTCGTCGAGTAACTCGGAATCGTTACCTTAGCTAGCAAAATCAAGTAGCACCAAAAATAAGAAGTAAAGAAAATAAGAAACCCGTCTTCTAATCTTCTCCTAAAATATACGAGTCACCAAACTCGTCTTCAAAATCTTCCCCTATAAGAAATGACAAGAATAACCTTATTAGAATTAAAACTTGATTTTCCATAATTAAAGTGTTGAAAACGATTTTGTCGGAATTGGAAATAAAACGTACTTGAAGATGGAGAGCGAAGAGGAGATTCTAGAAATATAAGTTAGGACGGATTTGAATAAGAAATGAAGGTTTTGTGACGATTTTGCTCAAGAACGACGAAGAACGATGAAGAACGATGAAGAACGATTAAAGAAAGTATTAATTAGATCTTAAGTTGAATTATTGTAAAATGAAAAGTAGTTAGTGAGTAATGGTGGGTGATTGGGCCGTGTACATATAGGGGAAATATGGAGTCGGGTTTTGAAATTGTTGTTACGGAATTGACTCGGTTTTTATAATTATATTACGGTAATTGATTAGATATAATTAGATATTAAGTTAATTAAACCAAATATCTAGATATTATGTTATTGTAATGAAAAGAAAGAAAAATATCTAGTCCTATTAGAGGGTGAGAGAGCCGTGTGGTTTAGGTAGTAGTCGGGTCTGATTTTAAGCGATTTGCGTAATTTTCGTTGACGGATCGATAAAGTTACAAATATCTTAGATATTCGTATTAGTTTAATCGAAAGAATTAAAAGATCTTAAAGTGAGTGGAAAAAGATGACATGAGCGTGTGACTCATGCTAGAGTCGGGTTTCGGGTTTGTTTCGGGATGTAAGATGACTCGGGAATAGTTAAATGACGCTCGGGTTTAAACCGTAAAACCTTTTTATAAATTCCGAATAAATTCAAAATAATTTTATTAAATTATCATAAATTCAAATAAATCTAAATAAAAATAAATTAAATTTATTATTTTTCAAATATAATTTCGGTCTTTAAATTTACGAGGTGAGTCGGAAAAGTCAACGAAAGTCAAAGTTGACTCAAAAACGGGATTCTCATGGAATCTCCCAGAAATTCCAAATACGAACTCGGAATTTCCAAATTCGGCTGGAAACAATAAATTCTAAATTAAAACTTAAGTTTGCTGAAAAGTATCCGTAAAATATTTTTACTAGAAAAATAGGGTACTTTTCGGGTTGTTACAATTTTTATTTAAAACTGTAAAATACAGTTAAAACTCTATAAATTAATAATGTCGGGACCGAAGGGATTTACTCCCTCCCATCCACACCAAAGGTAACATTGGGCTTTTCACACTTGTCGAGACGCGTTTTGCAACGTGAATATCTTTAGTTACACATTATTAAAAATTATAATAATTTGATATTCTTGTAGCATTTATGATTATGAATCAAACAAGATCTCGCATGACTATATTTTCTCTTATATATTACGAATAATACTAAAGATTCTCCGCACCCATGAATAGTTCAAAAAGCCCAATGTTACCTTTGGTCTGCCTTTATATATTTTTCGTGACCCTTGTATTGGACCTAAAATTACTCTCTAACTCTGTACTTTTTTTCATAATAAGCATACCATGTTATCTTTAAATGTGAGTCATAATTATTTTACTATATGTGGTACCATTTTTATTTAAAACTGTAAAATACAGTTAAAACTCTATAAATTAATAATGTCGGGACCGAAGGGATTTACTCCCTCCCATCCACACCAAAGGTAACATTGGGCTTTTCACACTTGTCGAGACGCGTTTTGCAACGTGAATATCTTTAGTTACACATTATTAAAAATTATAATAATTTGATATTCTTGTAGCATTTATGATTATGAATCAAACAAGATCTCGCATGGCTATATTTTCTCTTATATATTACGAATAATACTAAAGATTCTCCGCACCCATGAATAGTGCAAAAAGCCCAATGTTACCTTTGGTCTGGATGGGAGGGAATATTAATTTAGAGAGTTATTAATTTATCGATAAATTATTAATTATTAATTTAAATATATTTTTTACCGATTCAACGTAATTCATATTTCCGTATAAACTAAGTAATTATACATACCAAACAAAAAGGCAAATTAGTTTATGCCTCTTAGAATTACGTTGCAGCGAACCTTGGGACTCCAAACTTAGCACTATTAAGACTCAACGTAACTATTGTGGGTACTATCATTGAGAATAATGCAGAGGATGACGGCGAAAATGAAGCATGTTCGGAGGTTTAGAGTTTAGAAGATATTGTGGGTACTATCATTGAGAACATTGCAGAGGATGACGGCGAAGATGATACGGTGTCTTTGGAGCCTGTTACGCGAAAGTAAGCACTTATGGGGTCTAACACTGTTCACAACTTTATGATACAATACAAAAATATATACAACACCTGAGCTATTGGATGCAATAAGAAAAGTTAGAGATAAGCTCCAAATATTTTTTCAGTTTCTATGAATTATTAATTTATGATTTTCTTGGGACCGAAAATTATAAAGGGATCTCCCGAAAAATTATTATCTTATTATCTTATTATTTTATCGAGTTTTTCAATTTTTTACATTGGCCCAAGTCAAGATCGAACAAATTTATTATTTTAGAGAGTTTGTTAATTTACCGAGTATTAATTTAAAGAGTTTCTACTGTAACCTCTTAAGAATATTTATGAAATCTATTATAGATGTCTATAATGCAATTTACTTTTTTTAGAAAATAATGGTAGTGGTAAGGAAATATATTCTTATTTGATAACAAAATGCTATTGTTTAGGAGAGTTAATTTAGGAAGTGGTAAAATACAATGGAGAAGGCATGTTAATACCAGCTCAACTTATCAACATACTAGGTTGTTAGATCTAGTTATCATTGGGTGAAAAGTGGATAGATAGATAGTTATGTCGTGTCATTGTGTTGTTAGATCTAGTTATCATCGGGTGAAAGGTGAGGGCATGTTAATACCAGCTCAGCTTATCAGCATACTAGGTTGAAAGTCCGTACGTTGTACATGTTAATAAACTTAGTTTCTTATAAAAAAAAGTTATAAGTATATATTTTGGATTGGTGTTCCAAAACCTTTTTTTTTTTAAATGAATAAGTCTAATTATAAGTAAAGTCATGACCTCATGTAACTTTTTTTTCTAATATATCGAATATTTTTACCTAGTATTTAAAATGTATATATAATAGACATAAAGTAGAGGTTAAATCCAATTCTCCTTATCTTATACTTTGTAATTTTTAGAAGCTCATTTAACACCCAAAAAAATATGTGAAACTATTTTCATCTTTATAAATCAAAAATTAAACAAATTATAATGTTGTTACAATGAATAAGAGAATTACATTTAACAAATTCACATAAGTCCATAAAAATAATTAGATAAATGTAGACCATTAACGAATAAAACATTTATTCTAGTTATACTTAAAGTTGTAGTGAAATAAAAAGTAAGTCAATAAAGGACTAATGACATACTCTATTAGTTATCTAACAACCATGATTATGGAACAATTTTTTTTTTTTACAAAACTACTAAATGGAATTAGAAAATAAATATATACTCAAATAAGTGTGTGAAAGTAAAAATACCAAAATAAGATATTATTTCAATCATATGTATAAAATTATTAACCTTTTTTATTCAACAAAATTATCACCAAGCTAAATTATCGATATAATATATGTTATTGGTTCATTGATCTAACTTTAACTTTATACCACTTGAAGAACAAGAGCTAGCTTAAGTGGTAGAATCACTCTTACCACAATCATGAAAATTGGGGGTTTGATTCTCACCCGCGACATTGAGAAAACTTTATTATACCACTTGCTTTTATACTTCATTGTTTTATTTTTTTTACCTTTTGCATTTTGGAGGTGAATTACCAATCTTTGACCGTAAATATATTATGGAATCAATTATCAACATATAAACTAAAATTATTTGCAAAAAACAATGTGGGAAGGAAAAAAAAAGGAGGAAGTTGTTATAAAATATAGAGATGGTGGAGAAGTATGTATTTCTTATTAGTACGAATGAAATCAGGTAAGTCCACCTTTTTAGTTGAGTCATTGAGTTCTCATCTAAGCCATTAAATCTTATAAAATGGATAGTTGAGATTAAAAGAGAAAAAGCACACTAGTTACACTCCCAATGCATAATTAATTCTTCCATATCATACCCCAATTTCCTATACAATAATTAATTACCTTTCTTCTCTTATCAAATTAAGTTCATATTATACTGAACAAACCATTTCCCATTCATTTCTTGTTTACCCAACAAAAAAAAAGAAAAATACTAGCTATACTACCATCCAACGACCACCACCACACCACACCAAACGAAACCACCCAACACCACGACTTAAACCACATCAGGCCACCCACACGAAGTTTGCGGAGGTCCATCACCTCGCTGGCAACCGACGACCACCCTCACGACACATATCCACCGCCAATACCACCACTCCCGAATCGCCGGCGACATCACCATCACACCATACAGCCGACACTCAACAAAAATATACAACAACCCCACCACATACCCACCTTGAACCACCTCGACGCACGCCTCCGACGAGCGTCCAACATACAACACTTCAACAAACAGACACGTTTTGGCAATATAGGAATGAGATATTGATTGTTTATATTGATAAAAACAATATTTTAAGGTTTTTGTGAGTTGATCTATTGTTATTGATATGGAAAAACTATATTGATTCTATGTATTGGCACAATGATACATTTTAAGTATTTTTTTTTTAATCAAGTATAATATTTTTGAAACTAAGTAGCAGAAGAGTAGATTTTTTTGGCAAAATTTTAGGAGAATTTTATTTTCATAATGACATTTTTTAAAAATCTTTTAACATAAATTTCAAGTATATATATAGCAACTTTAATCACATATGATGTAATTTTAGGTAGATAGTTTGTAATTTTAATATATACATGTCATTAACTTACCATTGTCTTACAATTACCATTACAAAGGTTTAAAATTCAAGTAGATATAATTATGTAACAAAGGTTTAAACTTCAACTAGTTTAATTTATGGTGTAATTTCTATTCACAAGCGGTGTAACTTTAATTCGGTATGAGGTAACTTTAACTAAATCCTCCATCAATCAGTGTAACTACAATTGGAGATAATGTAACACCAAGTACGACATGATATAAAAAAACACAAAATCAGTGTAATTTCAATACACAATTAGTGTAATTTCAATTTACAATCAGTGTAACTTCAATTTGAGATGGTGTAAGAGTAAGATATTGTGTAATTTCAATACACAATCAGTGTAACTTTAATTCACAATCAGTATAACTTTAATAAACGATCAGTGTAACTTTAATAAGATAAGGTATAATTGCAAATAAATTGAGTGTAATTAACTAATTTTAAGTTTATACGAGGTATAACTTCATTTAAAATGGGTTTCATTCCAAGGGGATATTCTGCAACCTCAAGTGATAATGTATAATATCATGTATATGGATAAATTTTAAAAATTAATTTCAAGTAAATTAGTTGTAACTTTAAGTAAATATGGTGTAAAAGTCAATTATATATGGTGTTATTTCAATTGATAACATGAAAATTCAAGTACATGAGAAAATTAAAAATTTAACTTCAACTACATGTAATGTAAATGGTTTTAATTTGAAGTAAATATAGTGTAATTTTAAGCAAAAAGAGTATAACTTCAAGCACAAAATAAGTGTAGTTTCGAGTAATTAAAAGTACTCAAAATTTCAAAAACTCAATGATATACGAAAATATTATCATTGCGACGAGCTCGAAAAAATAATAAATCTAGGATTTTGTTTCGTCTAAATCAGAGTCCGAACGAAGATTTACGGAGCCTTTTATGAACCCGATTTTCTTTTACGCGGATTTGAAATTTCGTTTTCAAATCAAATATTTTGATATTTGAAATATAAATCACAACATATTAATTGAATAAATTAGTTGATAAGAAAGAGAATGTAATGATTAAGTACTTGGGAATTGATATTATGAGAGAGAAAAACATTAATTAGTAGTAGGTGGATGTGTTTAGGCTTTTAATCTCATCCATGCATCTTATAGAATCTAATGATTTAGATGAGGACTTAGGGACTCAACCAAAATTGTGGACCCATCTGAACTTTTCTCTCTCTCTCTCTCTCTATATATATATATATATATATATATATATATTGATAAGTGAACATTTGTATGGTTTTAACCCCCGATTTAGCTCGGTTTTGTATGTCATTTGTGCTTTGTTAAGCCACTTTATGAGCTAATATCGTCTTCTAGGCGAATTCCTATGTTCTAACATGTTTGTAGGGAAAGTGACGTTTCTACGCTCTTTTTCTATATTCCCGAGCATTTGCCTAGAACCCGAAGATTTGAAGTAAGCTTGACCAAGTGAAAGGCATTTTAAGAAGGTTCACTAATTCGAAAGAGAGAAGAAGCAAAGACAGTTTCGTAGTTGTCGGAAGATCAATAAATTAGGCGAAAGAATTCATCGCTTTACATCAGACCCTATCAACAAACCCGACTCAAGAGGTCAAGGGGGATGTTGGAAGTCAAGTCAAAGCAAAGGGAGATGAAACGTTAGTCAAGAGCTTCCAGAAGACCACTTACCTGATCGGGTAAGTGTGTACCCGATCGGGTATTCCTGCTGATTCGAGCATGACGGTTTCTTCTTCCTACTTTTGTCCTATGTGTTTAATGCCCGTCCTCTTCTCCACGAAATCTTAATACTATAAATAGATGCTCTAGCCTCACATCAACACACACCTTTCTACAATTCTCTTCTACATTTCTTTACAAAACCTAGATTAGGAGGAAGGGGGAACTAGCCTCCCTTCTCTCATTTTCTTCTTCTTTAGTCTTTAGTTCTTAGTTTATTTCTGTCCTTTTCATATCAAAACATTAGTTTAGATCAATAAGAATTTCATCCTTGTAATCTCCTTTGTGTGGTTCAAGCGTTGTAATTGGTGGATCGTTTATTATGCGCAAGGATTTTCTATTATTGTTATCACTTTCGTTGTTGATCGTCATATAGGTATTTCTGTTTTATCCCTTGTTTAATGTTCTTATTGTTTTCCATTTGATTGTTATTCGCTTTACATATTGTCTTAGATTCATTTTAGTACCGTTATAATCGTTGTTTCATTTCCTAGATTGTCAATTAGCGTCGTTATTATCGCCTTATAAAGAGTTAAATTATTGTCAAAAATCAAATAAACATGTCAATCCTAGTTTTCATTGTTAATATCATTTTAGATTTAGACATTATCATGAGTGAGCAGTCACCTTTCTGGGGTGTAGGGTAGCCATGTTAGATTGATTAAAAGATGTTAATCGGATAAAAGAAATTGTGCCTTTAAAACGTTGTGTCTATGCATGTTTGGATCGTAACGATAGTTAACGACTTCTGGCCGGAAATCATCGACTAAAATGGAATTCTTTTCCAAGGTAGACATACGTGAATTGAATAGACAAAGCATGACATGGTAGATTAAGACCTAGTAAATTGCCTAAAAAGCCTGCTAGACCATCTGATCTATGATTGTAATGAACACATCATTCTTACGAACTCACAATGAATTATTTGCATGTTCCAAATCCAATTTCATTAATATGTCAATCTACATGTGTGGACCTATTTCCCTAGATGCTTTTCATTACTTGCTTTATTGTTTTCATTTGTTTTTATTTTGTTTTCATTTATGCTTTATATTAGTTTAGATATCAAAAACCCAAAAACCCAGAAATCATTAAATAGAACCCAATTGCGAGACACTTCACATTCTATAAGAAACACCATCTCCCTGAGGATCGACCCCTACTTCCCTAATTACATTAATTTGTTATTAGCCTAGTCTGGGTAATTTATCTTTGCATCGGGCTTGCGACAGGCCCGATCAAGTTTTGGCGCCGTTGCCGGGGAGCACGGTTTAGTTTTCCTTTTTCTTGTGATATTTATCGCAATTAGTTTTATCTAGTCTTTAGGAACCCAAATTCCTTTAGACCTCTCTTGACTTTTCATCTTAGCTTTCAATCTTATGCCCAGAGCTTCTAGACTAGGGACCCCTATCTCTTTAGACCCCGATCTAGAAAGAACTCTGCGTAGGAGACGAAAGCTATTCAACGAAATTTCAAAAGCTTCTCATACTTCAAGTTTAGATCGTATTCGTGAGAAATACTCGGATATTCTATCTAATCTCGAAGGAGAAGAAGATCCATTCTCACCTCCATTCACAAAAACCAATCAAATTTCAAACAACACTCCATCTTCATCTTCATAAAAATGGTTCGACTTTCAGACCATTCCAAACCCACCGCAGAAACACTTCCAAGGGGTATTACTACACCCCAAAGCGAAGCCCAAAACTTTGAAATCAAATCTGCCTTCATTAACCTTATAGAAAGAAGCCAATTTAGTGGCAATGCCACAGAAGATCCCAACCTTCACATCCAAAACTTCTGTGACTATTGCTCCACTATTAGACAAACTGGAGTCACCCAAGGGCAAATTAGAGAGATGCTCTTCTCATTTTCTTTGAGGGGTAAGGCAAAGTTGTGGATACATAGCCTCGATAAGGTTACATTAGGTATCACCGATTGGGAGAGTTTAGCTCTTGCCTTCTACCAAAAGTACTTTCCTCCAGAGAAGACCGCTTTGTTGAGAAGTCAAATCACTGGTTTCCAACAAGGGGATGATGAGAGCCTATATGAAGCGTGGGAGAGGTACAAGGACTTACAAAGAGAATGTCCTCATCATGGGTTAGATTCATGGCTCCTTGCCATCACATTCTATAATGGGTGTTATATAGAGTCCCGTCGTATCCTGGATTCTGCTAACAATGGAAGATTTGATCAAATCAATGTTGAAAATGCTCACACTACCATTGAATCCATGGCAATTCACGATTCTCAATATAGAAATTCCCACTCCATACCATCGAAATCTAAGCAAGAAGACCCCACTTTGACACTTTTACAAGCTCAAGTAGCCCTTCTCACACAAAAGCTAGAACAAATTCAATCCTTTACATCTCAACAGAGTGACAATGGTGTAAGTAAAATTGAAGCCATGCTTCTGCAATTGGCTCAAAGTCAAGACACCATGATAGCTCAATTCCAAGAGAGCGATCAAGCTAAGGATGCCGCCATCAAATTGTTGGAAGCTAAAATTTCCCAATTTACCTCTTCTAATACCCACCAAGAGCAAGGGCAGCTGCCTTCACAATGTTACCAACCTCACGAAACTGTAAATGCCTTTTCCTCGAGAAGTGGTAAGCATAATGACGAGCCCGTGGTTGTTAATGTTGAAGCTAAGGTGCCCATGTCAAAGGGGAAAGAGCCCGAGATTCCTATTGAGATCAAGGTCCCATTTCCCCAAAGATTAGCCAAGCACAAGGAGGAGGCAAAGTATGGTAATTTCCTTGACGTCGTCAAGAATTTAAATGTAACAGTTCCATTCATTGAATTTCTTTCCCAAGTTCCTTCTTATTCCAAGTTTATGAAGGAAGTCCTCAAAAAGAAGAGATCCTTCGATGAGATAAAGACCGTAGCTTTCACTGAAGAGTGTAGTGCACTCTTGCAAAATAAGTCTCCACCAAAACTCAAGGACCCTGGTAGTTATTCCATCCCTTGCACTATAGGCACGTATACCATTGATAAGGCCCTTTGCGACCTAGGTGCTAGTGTAAGTGTCATGCCCTTTTCTATGTTTGAAAAACTTAACATGGGTGCTTTGAAATGCACTAATATTACTTTGCAAATGGCGGACCGTTCTCTAAAACAACCTATGGGTGTTTTAGAAGATGTGCCCGTCAAAGTTGGTAAGTTTTTCATTCCCGTTGACTTTCTAGTACTTGACATGGCCGAGGACTCTCAAAACCCAATCATTTTGGGAAGACCCTTTTTGCACACCACTGGTGCAGTTTTTGATGTCAAGAATGGGAAGTTGACATTAGAGATAGGAGATGACAAGGTGACCTTTAGTAAAAACTCCACCGTTAGGAGTCCTGTGCTAGAAGACTCATGTTATGTGCTTAATGTTGATGACTCTTCTGTTGTTTCTTCTATGCCTCGATCCTTACTGACGGATCCGTTGGAGGCACAGGTTAGTGTTGATTCTCTTGCAGGTGAGCATACTAAAAGCACTACTGCTAAAAGTGCTAGAAGAGGCTATTCTCGGAAAAGCTTGGAATGGATGGAGAATGTAAAGAACGCTATGAAGATGAGCTTGGATGATAGTGAGCTTAAGGATAAAGGATGATTTCAGAGAAAGAAATGGAGTATAGCAAGACTTTTAAATTGCGCTTCTCGGGAGGCAACCCGTGTTCCTTTTCTTTTTGCATTTTTATTTTTGTATTCCCTTTTTCATTATTAGGATTTATTTTGCAGATGAAAGAGTTTTTGAAGAAAATCTATAAAGACCTTCCTTGTCAAGTCCAAAAGACTAGCTTGGGGGAGTCCGCGCTGACTAGTACGCTTCACTCTTCTTTCATTTTTCCTTTTCCCCATTAAGCATCTCATTGCTTATTTTGTCTTTGTACTCACATTGAGGACAATGTGATGTTTAGCTTGGGGGAGGGATTGCATTTTCCCATTTTGCATTTTAGTTGATCATTTTTCAAATTTTGAATAAAAAAGAAAGAGAAGATTTTTGAGAAAATTGAAAGATTTTCATGCTTTGCTTACTTGTTTACTATGCTATCAAGTTACATTTCCCAAACTTAGAGCTTTCAAAAGATAATGATTCAATATTCATTGAATTGTGCATACATGGGGAAGTCTTGTACACAGTAGGCATGGGATGAATCTATAGATGAGTACGCTTGATCTTGACATTTGGCAAGTTACATATATTGTAAGGTAGAACCTCCTTAGGCTGGTACATCTATACCCAATCTCATCTAGGTGTGTGTAGTTCTCCTTGTGATGTGTGTCATGTTAAAACGCATAAATATGGTTCTCATTTCATTTCTATAAGCATTGCATTCATGATTCACTAAGATTTGAAGCCTTTTTCACTTTGAATTACACCTCAAAATTAGCCCCTTCATACAAATGTTTCACAAGATAATAGCTACATACAAAAACTGCCTATCTTTTGAGCTAGTAGCTAGACTATGGTGTGTGGGTGCTCTTTTGAGAAGATTTGTTCTTATATGACAAAGTGAATTGGGAGTACGAAAATGTTCAAGAAGTGAAGTTATGTTCAGAAAAGAAAAGAAAAGAAAAAAAATGAAATAGAAAAAAAAGAGAAAAGAAATTGAAAAAGAAAGAAAAAGAAATAAAAGGAGAAGTTGTGAGTATCTCCTAAGAAATGTCAAGTCAATATTCAGAAGGAGTTTACCCTTGTGTTTCGTGTGTAATAAGCCAATCTGTTACTTCTGGCTTCGTTTTTCGTCTTCTGGGAATTTGATCGAAAGTTTGGATTGAGTATTCATTTATCATTGGTCAGTTGCTAGCTCATTCTAACCTTCACATGACCATAACTATTTGTCCACCTTTCACCCATTTCCCAAAGCCTTCTTCTCATTTTTTTTGGCTTCTTTTCTATGTGCATTGTGATCTTTGACTTGTTTTTTGAATTGTTTACCATATTAGACTGCGGACACATTTTCATAAGTCGTAGATAGGTGAGTGTCTCAAAACATTTACACATAAAGAAATCACCTTTTACATACAATGAGTGTTCGAGTGTGCCGTGAGAGTCCATTTGTCAAAAGATCATGCAAGAGCCGAAAATCTATAGTGAAATTCTTTGTGCTACGCCGTTATGTAAATCTCAGCCATGTTTATGTATCATTCTTGCCCACGTTGTTTTTGGGTTATGATTCATTATGTTTCCAAAGCTTTATGCTGAGATTTGTTTCCTGATGGTGTAGTAACCAACGCTTGCAACCTTGTCCTGGTATTGTTTGTTATGTTTGCTTGAGGCCAAGCAAAGGTTTAGCTTGGGGGAGTTTGATAAGTGAATATTTGTATGGTTTTAACCCCCGATTTAGCTCGGTTTTGTATGTCATTTGTGCTTTGTTAAGCCACTTTATGAGCTAATATCGTCTTCTAGGCGAATTCCTATGTTCTAACATGTTTTGTAGGGAAAGTGACGTTTCTACGCCCTTTTTCTATATTCCCGAGCATTTGCCTAGAACCCGACGATTCGAAGAAGCAAGCTTGACCAAGTGAAAGGCATTTAAAAAAGGTTCACTAATTCGAAAGAGAGAAGGAGTAAAGACAGTCGGAAGATCAATCAATTAGGCGAAAGAATTCATCGCTTTACATCAAACCCTATCAACAAACCCGACTCAAGAGGTCAAGGGGGATGTTGGAAGTCAAGTCAAAGCAAAGGGAGATGAAACGTTAGTCAAGAGCTCCCAGAAGACCACTTACCCGATCGGGTAAGTGTGTATCCGATCGGGTATTCCTGCTGATTCGAGCATGGCGGCTTCTTCTTCCTACTTTTGTCCTATGTGTTTAATGCCCGACCTCTTCTCCACGAAACCCTAATACTATAAATAGATGCTATAGCCTCACATCAACACACACCTTTCTACAATTCTCTTCTACATTTCTTTACAAAACCTAGATTAGGAGGAAGGGGGAACTAGCCTCCCTTCTCTCATTTTCTTCTTCTTTAGTCTTTAGTTCTTAGTTTATTTCTGTCCTTTTCATATCAAAACATTAGTTTAGATCAATAAGAATTTCATCCTTGTAATCTCCTTTGTGTGGTTCAAGCGTTGTAATTGGTGGATCGTTTATTATGCGCAAGGATTTTCTATTATTGTTATCACTTTCGTTGTTGATCGTCATATAGGTATTTCTGTTTTATCCCTTGTTTAATGTTCTTATTGTTTTCCATTTGATTGTTATTCGCTTTACATATTGTCTTAGATTCATTTTAGTACCGTTATAATCGTTGTTTCATTTCCTAGATTGTCAATTAGCGTCGTTATTATCGCCTTATAAAGAGTAAATTATTGTCAAAAATCAAATAAACATGTCAATCCTAGTTTTCATTGTTAATATCATTTTAGATTTAGACATTATCATGAGTGAGTAGTCACCTTTCTAGGGTGTAGGGTAGCCATGTTAGATTGATTAAAAGATGTTAATTGGATAAAATAAATTGTGCCTTTAAAACGTTGTGTCTATGCATGTTTGGATCGTAACGATAGTTAACGACTTCTGGCCGGAAATCATCGACTAAAATGGAATTCTTTTCCAAGGTAGACATACGTGAATTGAATAGACAAAGCATGACATGGTAGATTAAGACCTAGTAAATCGCCTAAAAAGCCTGCTAGACCATCTGATCTATGATTGTAATGAACACATCATTCTTACGAACTCACAATGAATTATTTGCATGTTCCAAATCCAATTTCATCAATATGTCAATCTACATGTGTGAACCTATTTCCCTAGATGCTTTTCATTACTTGCTTTATTGTTTTCATTTGTTTTTATTTTGTTTTCATTTATGCTTTATATTAGTTCAGATATCAAAAACCCAAAAACCCAGAAATCATTAGATAGAACCCAATTGCGAGACACTTCACATTCTATAGGAAACACCATCTCCCTGAGGATCGACCCCTACTTCCCTAATTACATTAATTTGTTATTAGCCTAGTCTGGGTAATTTATCTTTGCATCGGGCTTGCGACAGGCCCGATCATATTATTATTAATGATGTTCCTACTATACATTATGTTCATTGAGTCTTTTCCATCGTTTCACTTTGCTGCTTATTTTCTTATATACTGCATATTGATTTTATGATTCAAAATGCTACTGCAGTGTCAATTAACACAAATTTCTCGAAGAAAATGGGCAATATCTGTCACAAGCTGAAGACAGATAGTGTCCCTCTCACAATATGTAAGTGATAAAGATAAATGGATGGCAAATGGATCCCCCTACTTGTCCTCCCACTAGCATATTGTGAGAGGGCACTATCCGTTTTCAGCTTGTGACGGATAGTGCGACGGATATTGCCCGTCTTTAGGGAGACCCCGTCTTTAGGGAGACCCCGTCTTTAGGGAGACATGCTAACAGTTAAAAGGAAAAGTGGCTCAGTGGGCAAGTGCAAATTAACCGTCTTAACTTATCTTGCTTTTATTCTTGATTATGAAACAAGTCCAAAAGAGTCATACAACAAATTTAAATTGTTGGTGTTACAACTGGTTTTCTAGAAACAAATAAATTATTATATATCGTTTTTACTATTTTGCAGTAAAAAAAGTGTAATAATAAAATAATACAAGACCAACGATGGACAATTTAAGTAAAAATGGAGTAACATAAAAATAACATTGGAGTAACAGAAGAGAAACAATGGAATAACAATGGAGTAACACAAGAGTAACAATGGTATAACACAAGAGTAACAAAGAATAACAATGGAATAACACAAGAGTAACAATGGAGTAACAGAAGAATAACAATTGAGTAACACAAGAGTAACAAAGGAATAACAGAAGAATAACAATGGAGTAACACAAGAGAAACAATAGAATAACAATGGAGTAACACAAGAGTAACAATGAAATAACACAAGAGTAACAATGAAATAACACAAGAGTAACAATGGAGTAACAGAAGAATAGCAATGGAGTAACAATGTAATAACACAAGAGTAACAATGTAATAACACAAGAGTAACAATGAGCAATTTGAGTTAACAAATGAGTAACACACCAGTAACAATGGAGTAACACAAGAATAATAATGGAGTAACACAAGAATAACAATAGAGTAACAATGAATAATTTAAGGTAACAATAGAATAACACAAGAGTAAAAATGAAGTTACACAAGAATAACAATGGAGTAATACAAAAATAACAATGGACAATTTGAGGTAACAAAGGAGTAACACAAGAACAACAATGAAGTAACATATTAATAACAATACAGTAACAATGAGCAGATTAAAGGAACAATAGAGTAACCCAAGAGTAACAATGAAGTAAAACAAGAATAACAATGGAGTAATACCAAAATAACAATGCAGTAACACAAGAATAACAATGGAGTAACACAAGAGTAACAATGAGCAATTTAAGCTAACAAAAGGAATAACACAAAAATAACAATGAAGTAACACAAGAATAATAATGGAGTAACAAACACCAAAATAACAATGCAGTAACACAAAAATAATAATGGAGTAACACAAGAGTAACATTGGGCAATTTAAGCTAACAAAAAAATAACACAAGAATAACTGAATAAGAATGAAGTAACACAAGAATAACAATGAAGTAACAATGAGCACTTTGAAATTTTGAGCAGTACACTTATGTGATCCAGAAGACATCGATATTATAATCTGATTAGTTTCATAAAATAAAAGTCAATGCCAAAATGAAACCAATACAATAGAGTAATAACAGAATGCTAATGCTAAAGTCTGTCAAAAGTGGCTTTATAATAGCACAAATTGTGGAGTGTAAACTACTAAGGCTTGTGAGTTTAAGAGAAGTTTAACTAAGCTTATCTAAACTGAAAACAAACACAGACAGAAATGGAGGCTGTTTTAGAGAGAGTGATTTATATTAACTGAAATTCAAAGGATATGACTTAGAGAAGCTCCCCTACAGCATGGCACAAGAGAAGGGACTCAAAGACTAGTTCAGAGACAGGTTTAAAGTGTTACAGCAAGGCACAAACACTCTAGACTTAGCCTCAACAGCAAGCAAGCTAATCACAGCAAGGCACAAATTTAACTTGACTCACAAAGCAAGACACTGATCAGACACCTTGAATATGTATCAGGCTTGACTCAAACTACATCTCTTAGCACAAGTTTGAAAGATTTGAGGGATTCTCAAAGTTAATTCATTCATCAAAAGTCTGCCTTAAACATTACATAATACCCTCCTTATATAGGGAGGCTGATACAATGTGATCCCTTGGATGTAAAGTTCATCTAAGGGTCAGCTTTGAACTTGAACTACTACCACAACTAACTAATTAAGGACCTCACAAGAGGACGAGTTTAACAACTAACTGATACAGACACAAAGACACAAAAACAGACTGAACAAAAAGCAATAAAGCAGTTTTTGGAGTTTTCCTGAAATGGAAATCTCTTGTTCTTGTTGTCTTGCTGCTTTCCCTGGATGTTTTGTTGCTCCTTGGGACTCTCTACTCTTATTAGGACTTAGATAAAACCTGCCTTGGACGAGGACAAGTTGACTTAAACAAAAGGAAGCCACAATCTGACTTGTACCTTCTCTGCTTAATGTTGACTGTATTCTAGCTTGGGCTGCTTGTTACTTGAGTTTTTGCTAGACTTCAAAAAGGATTGTCCTGGACAAACTTGTTGATTAGTGGGTTGGCTTGATGGTAGGCCATGGTGGGGGTGGTTGGGATGCTCTGGTGTACCTCCTTGTTGTTTCTGTCTTGTGTGGGGAGTGTGGACTGTATTGGACCTTGGCATGGCTTGGCAAGCCCTGGACTATCTTCCTCAATATCTTGGCTTGGTTTGGCTTGAAGTTGGCTTGCCATGACTTGTTGTTTAGACCTTGTGACTCGAGCTTCCATCTGAGGGGGTCTTGGGGTCAGGCTTGTCTTGCTTGTGGCTTGATCATCAAGGCCCCTTGGGTGAGCTCCTGCTGCAGCCTCCCCAGGTTGAAAAGGGCTTGACCTCAAGCCTGTGTCTTCCTCTCCCTCAGAGTCTTCATAGAAGGGACTAAGATCCCCAACATTGAATGTTCCATGAACTGCATACTCTCCTGGTAGATCAATTCTGTAGGCATTAGGACCTATCTTCTCTATGACTTGAAAAGGACCATCTGCTCTTGGCTCTAGCTTATTCTTTCTCTTGGAAGGGAACCTTTCTTTCCTTAGGTTGATCCACACTAAGTCTCCTGGTGCAAAGTCTTTCTTGGCCTTAGGAACCTTGGCATTCTTCTTGTATAGATCATTGGTTTTCTCAATTTGTTTTCTGACTGACTCATGGAGTTTTAGCATTTGTTCCACCCTCTTCTTGGCATCATAGTGGATCTCTGACCTGCACACATTAGACAAATTCAAAGGCATTAAGGGGTTAGTACCATAGACCACTTCAAAGGGGGAGTGGCCTGTGGCTGCTGATGGAGCTCTATTGAAAGAGAACTCTGCTTGAGCCAACTTCAAATCCCAATCCTTGAGAGATTTGCTGACTATACACCTCAAGATCCTTCCCAAGGTCTTGTTGGTCACCTTAGTTTGTCCATCTGTTTGAGGATGATGGGAGGTACTAAACAACAACCTAGTGTTAAGCAGCTTCCACAATGTTCTCCAGAAATGACTCATAAACTTTGTATCTCTGTCAGATACAATAGTTCTTGGAACTCCATGTAACCTCACCACCTCATCAAGGTATAGCTCTGCTACACTCACAGCATCCTCAGTTTTCTTACAGGCAATGAAATGTGCCATCTTGCTGAACCTATCCACAACCACCATGATAGAATCTTTCCCTCTTGTTGTCCTAGGCAATGCTACTATGAAATCCATGCTTACATCTTCCCAAGGCCTACATGGACTGGTAGGGGGGTGTAAGGTCCTGCTTGAAAAGAACTCTTGGCTTTTTGACAAACTCCACACCTTCTGAGCACTATTTGGACTTCTCCCATCATCTTAGGCCAGTAAAACTGATCCTGCAGTATGTCCACAGTCTTTTGAACCCCAAAGTGTCCTCCAAGGCCACTTTCAGGAACCTCCTTGATCAATAGACTCCTATAAGAACCTCTGGGAACACAGAGCTTGTTTCCTTTGAACATGAATCCATTTTGTAGAGTGTAGGGTAAGTCAATGGTTCTTGTTCCCTCTTTCTGTGTTAACCAATCTTCTGCAAAGTCTGGATCTTCCTGATACATATCCTTCATGAACTCAAAGCCAAGAACCCTTTGCTCCATGGTTGATAGTAGAGTGTATCTTCTAGACAATGCATCGGCCACCACATTTTGTTTTCCTTCTTTGTATTTGCTAGAAAAGGTGAATGACTGGAGGAACTCCACCCATTTGGCATGCCTGTGACTAAGCTTATGCTGGCCTCCTATGTACTTCAATGCCTCATGATCAGAATGTAAGACAAAAGGCTTGGGCTTCAGGTAATGACTCCAATGCCTTAAAGCTCTGATAAGAGCATAGAACTCTTTGTCATATGTAGAATAGTTCAGCTTGGCACCACTTAACTTTTCACTAAAATAGGCTACAGGTTTCTTCTCTTGGATGAGGACAGCTCCAATTCCCACTCCACTTGCATCACACTCAACCTCAAATAGGCAATCAAAGTTTGGCAACCTGAGGATAGGTGCACTGCACAAGAGCTTCTTCATGTGTTTGAAAGCCTGCAAGGCATTCTCAGTCCAAGTGAACTCTCCTCTCTTCATACATTCAGTGAGGGGTGCTGCAATAGTGCTAAAGTTTTTTATGAACCTCCTATAGAAAGAGGCTATGTGACACCCTCAAATTTGCGGAAAGAAAAAAAATAATTTAAATACATAACGAAGGGTGTCATAAATAAAAAGGTTCATTACAAAAGAAAATTAATATTATACATAAGAATTATACAAGACGGGAGACATAACTCCCGTATAAATACGGAAATAAAAGAGTGTATAATAATATACAATCTAAGAACCGAATATAGGTCCAAGGTAAATACTTCGCTCGCTAGCTCGTCAATGTACCCCAAATATGCATCACCACCTGTTCGAACGCATTAAATATAAACACGGAAGCCACAGTCAGTGGGGAGTAACTCCGAGTTCTCCCAGCCACGAAATGTCGAGTTTAATGAAACATGAATAACATAAAAGCAATGTATATGGAAAATACAAAACTTAAACATATATGATATGCTTTTCATGTTATGAACAGATAACTAACAAATAACCTAGCATGTGAAAGCTATCATGTGAGACCGATAATAAACTATAACTCGAGGTAGGGAAGCTGGTATGCTAGCTGAGAGGTTCCTCTCAGAAACATGGCTGTGATACACTCAAACCCTAATCAACACGTAATCATGTGAATCAGTTAACAACCGTTAATCCAAACTCTATCAATCCTAGCCGGCTTGCCTCTCACCTTCTAGAACTCATAGAATCATACAAACATGAAAGACCAATACTTCTACAAACAGGCATAAGTTCTTAGCACA
>JAIUZE010016795.1:0-26045 GCA_022085475.1 Heliosperma pusillum
GAGAACTCTAATTATACAAACCAATCTTTGTCGAAATAGTGAAATCGAAATTTAAAACAACGTTAGTAAGTGCAGGACTAGTTATCAGACGTCTCCAATAACAAGTGCAAACATCCAACCAAACGCAAAATCCAAATATAAAAGCAAAAGAAATCCATTTTCTCCAAAAAGAGGGTACACAAACCATCTTTAGACTTCTTTGAAACGTTAAATTAGAAATATAATATGGAAATTTGAAAGTTTTATCAAAGATAAAATCAAATAACCAAACATTACACGTACATAGAGCGACTCGAACTTAAAGTTCACAAATCACGATAACAAAATATATACAAAACACGCACAAATGAAACAAATCGAACTCTTAGGGATATGAAGAATCACGATGAAGTCGGCAGGAAGTTCTACAAAAATTCGACATCACTTACTCTACTAATAAACCAAATCCTCAAGAGAATACAATTTATCCATTTTGCAACTCATCAATTTAAATCATCAGAATTCCTACAAAAATACTTCATAATCATGAAACTTCGAGTAACAAATCCCAATTATTCAAATCCAATTAGAATCTACTGAGGTCCATCGGCACGGTAGACTCCACAACTAACCACCCAAATGAAAATTCATTGCGAACTCAAATCTTCTTAGCTCCATCAAAACTCTTATTAGAAACCACCAACAAAATATTTATATCTAGGGAAACATGATCGTTAACAACCACAAGGTAAAAGAGGCTTACTATGAAATCCTTTGATCCACTTTATTCCAAAATTCATTACCCTAAATTATTAACAATGAACCTTCTCATCTTCAAAAGTTGAATCACAAAACCTCAAAAGAGATTAGTCTCAAAATCTCATTTCACTTAACTTTTTCCAATCATAGAGCAATGCGACCGTACATCAATTTATTTAGCTCTTTCAAACTCTCAATACATCGGTTTTCGCTTATGACAATATTCCTCAAGTTTGGTCATCCAATCCAAATTCCACAAGGTAATTATTCCCGTTAGGGTCCAACATTTAAAGACCACAATTTCCCAAGTAACACTTAAAGAATCACTAAAATTCTTAACCACAACTACCAACTATCATTATGATTATTTCGATCCTCAAAACGATATTTCAACATTAAGCTTTCATAGTCTAAAACCACTAGGAGAGTTTCATCCTAAGTTTATCCTCAAATCCTTATAATCATCTAAACATGAAACTAGCTCAATAGGACGGTTAGGAACCATATTCGAAACTTCTTCAAAACACACCTACTAACCCTTACGTTAGCTAAATAGAAAACTACCTCTCAAGAGAGTAGGGATAAAAGAACATGATACAAGGAACATTAGGAAGCGTCATTAAAGACTACGATAAGATGAAAAAAGCGAAGGCGAAAAAGGAAAACGAGGTTGAGGAAGAGACAAAGCTGATAGTAGAGTTATGAAGATATTTGAGTAAGAAAGAAAGTACGAGCTTGTAATTTCTTAAAGATCAATCTTGACAAAAAACATTCAAGAATGGAAATGAAAAGGAATGATGGCACGAGTAAGGGTTTAAGATTTAATCCACAAAGTTTCTCCTTTCAGACTTAGGGTGATAGTAAAGCAACTCATCCCAAACAAAGGTCTCTTACAAGGAACCATCGTACCACGTACAATCATCAAAGTAAGGTACACCTAGATTTGATAAATCGACTCCAACCCAATTCATCCATCCTTTCATATCACACGGATTTCCAATTGCGGAATTGTAACTCAAGTATAATAACATTCCTTTAGCTCAAATATTCAACACAACCTCATAGGTTTCTATAATTGAAGGACTAACAAATACTCTCTTATACTCGGTCCTTTTCAACTCATATAGCCCACGAGTTCATTATTATCAAAGTACAACATCAAGTCAAACATCATCATTAACGTCCCAAGGTATTTCCATCATAGATTACATCATCGAACCTCGCTTATATCTATAATCATCAAGTAATATGGTTCAACTTACAACGAAACCTTACTACTTCAAACGAGTCTCCGATACCATAAGGTAAGATCATATATTTAAATCCAAGAACTATAGCCAAAAGCTTTTCCACCAAGCCTATACTCACAAACACACAAAAGGAAACCACAAGACGTCACTTATCCTCAAAAGTATTTCGCACCTAAAGATATCATTCAAAACTTCTTATTTACACCAACTAGACCTATCATAAGCATGGTCTTCAAAACAATACCAAACTTCTAAGTCCAAAAGACTAATTTACTAATGAGTTAAGAAGTCATAGCCAACTCATTCAACCTTACACCATCAAATACCATGAACTATCAACATATTAATCATGGCAAGCATCAAGCATTAAAATCATCAAACTTATCTTACTACCTTTCCTTAAGGGTACCAACTCTCACCACTATAGGGTGAAATTAGATCTATACCATTTTCCTCAAATCACAAATTCATTTTAACAAACACCAATATTCCTCAAAGTCTAAAATTCTTCCGATCAAGAACAATATGCCACAAACAAAAGGGTAGGGTGACCACAAAAGGTCACATAAGGAAGTTGATGGTACAAATTGATAAAGTAGAGGAAGGTAACAAGAGTAATTTTCCAAGAGGCAAATAAGTTGGAAGAGAAAGAAGCACCTTGATAGAAGGAAGAGAGCATAATACAATAAGGACGAGAGAATTCATAGATGAAGAAGGAATACACTTCAATTAGGCTTGTAAATCTTCAAATCTTCGGTAGAGGATACTTCTTCTAGGTAACACAATGATCCACCTTAAGACGGTAGATACAAACAAACATAACATCACTCAACACAATCAACACACAAGTTAGAACCTAACAAACATCAAGTACACCAAAGACTACCACCTTAGGTCCTTAAGTCTACCCATCTCTCATTTATTATTTCAAGGTCAAGTAATTTAAGTTTAGGGTTCACGTGTGTTCGTCGGGAGCGATAAAGCTCTGATACCAACTGTGACAACCCTCGCGAATGCGGAAATATAAAAACAAACAAGCATGTGAAATATATAGCGGAAATAGGTAGTTTTAAAAACTTTATACTCAAGTTAAATAACACGAGGAGTGTCAAAATATTACAACTAAGTAAGGAAATACAACAAAGAGACGGGGTCTCTTAAAATGTTAACAAAGAACAAGTGTTTAGCAAAACTAGCTAAAATCGTCTAGAGGTGAAACTTCCAGGGACAACGCCCGCTAGCTCACACCCGAACCCCAAAATATCATATCCAAAAAGTCATCCAAGCAAGCAACCTGTTCATCCATGGAAAACATGAACGCCACAGTCAGTGGGGGGTAACTCCGGGTTCTCCCAGCCATATCACATTAAACGTACATAGAAGAAAACACAAAAGTAGAGCATGCATATATAGATATACATGTGAGTTACGATAAGAATAGATAGGCAATTCGATAAATAATGATAAGAGCATATGGAATACAAATTGAGGAACCATCATGTTGTTCAAAGACTCGGGAAAGACACTCTTAGGCAATCGAATACGCTCACTAGGGCTTGCATCTCACTGTTAGCGGTATAAGATTGATAAGATTGAGACTCGACAAACATACAATTCCAAGTCATGTGATGACCACAATAAATCCAACATATTATCATCCATTCACGAACCAATACATTGACGGTGCCCAATCATGCAATGACCATGAATAATATCATGAAATCACGCAATCAAAGACGACGGTGCCCAATTATGCAATGACCATGAATAATATCATGAAATCACGCATTCAAAGACGACGACACGACGACCTCTCTCACGGTAAATGAAACGCACTAGCATCGTGTACATGGCAAGTATGATTAAAAGGCATCCACAGGATCATATTTCCCTGAACTCATACGCGATGCTTACATTTCGCCTATGTAGACTAATTTCCTCCTGGTAGGAACGATAATTAAACGGCTCCTAATCTAAACCTGGCCAGATTCTCGGAATCACATTTTCCGATCCTGCATGACGTTTCGCATCCAAGACTCGGTCTTACAATATATACGCCGAGTACCCCAAATTCGGTAGATCAATTCACGAAAGAGGCGGAAAAGAGCTCAAGCCTCATAACAAGCGGTACGCTACATGCAAATAACACCACCTCGCAAGTACACAACATTTGACGGCCGGGGCGATCAACGCATAGCGTTCGCCTCCCAACAACGTCGTCGTATGCCCACTAACACATGCAATTAAGCAGTAGGATACATCCCCGTTCCGACATTCCAGCCTTACGAACGTGGAGGTAGCCAAGGGAATGAGAGTACAAAGCACATACAAAATAGTGCTCAAACCGTATCATTTGTAAAAACCGACTCAAAGTGGGAACATACCAAAAACCGTCACAAAACATGAGAATAGAAAATCATATAAGTTTAAATATGATAAACATGAGTCAATACATGATACATAAGCATTAGAACAAGTTTATGAAGCATAATGAATAAAAACATAGATCACCTCTCCAAAACAACGTTGTTTGGAAACCAACGAAAACAAGGGTCCACTTCAAACGGTCATAACTAGAGTTCTAGACATGCAAATGCAGAAATTTTAAATGGAGGTGATAGCTTATCTTCTTACGGTTCCAACGGGATGTCACACGCCCAAAACAAGCAAGTAACGAAGGAGATATGATCATTTTACGAAAAGGGGTCAGTGCAGGAAAACTGCAGTCGGCAGCGAGTAACGCTGCCTGCGTCACCACGACGCAGCCTGCGTCCTACGACGCAGCCTGCGTCCCACACGGGATTCAGGAACGATCAAAACCAACATGTTATCAACAACCAAAAATCCTCATTTATCATAACAAACCATCAATTCACATATCAATTAACCACTAACAACAACCAACAACAACACAAGTCGTAAGCATACTAACCATAATCTAAATACGATTACTAGCCTAGAAAACACATAAAACACGTAAATGATATCGAGTAACCCTTCACCGTTACCTTTTCGCGTCTTTAAACGGTTTCTAAACCTTCCTAGTCTCCACCTACATACAATTAGATAATAAAAAATGAATATCATTCACCTTGAGAAAGACGGATAATTTAAAAAGCAAGAAAGACGGTAATTTTATTACCAATACGGATAGAGGAAGCTAAGAGGGGAATAATAAGACGAACCTAGATGAATTTGAGCAAGAAATGAAAGCGTAGCGATGATTCGAAGATGGATCAAATATGGAGGCTAGGGATTTGGGGTTTACTTAGTGATGAAGTAAGAAGAAGATTGAATGAGGGTGTTAGGGTTGTGAGGGAGTATATGAAGAGTAAGTGGAAAAGTCAAGGAAAAGGTTAATAAAGTCAAAGACGGCTCAAGATGGGGTTTCTTGAAATCTCGCTGAAATTCCAAATACGAACTCGGAAATTCTAAATTCGACTCGGAAAATTAAATTCTAAATTAAAACTAAAATTTGCTGAAAAGTATCCGTAAAATATTTTTACTAGAAAAATAGGGTACATTTGCGGGTGTTACACTTTGTTTATCCGAATTTGTTGAAAGAAAGGTTGAACCCAATTCAAGTGAACAGGATGAACTAAGTGTTTTGTCCCTAGTAACTCATTTGAGGTGACGTCTCGAAGTGACTAGATTGTAAGTTGATCGATGGTTGGTTCAGCACCATGGGGTCATGGAGATGACTGGTCGTTTACATAGACAGACTGTGGAGACACTCTGTCGGGTAGTGACCATAATAGAGTCCCTTATCCAAATTGTTGAAGCCTGGTCGTGGCGGGGATTTCTATTTTATTCCTATGAGTCGATTCTTTAGACTGGCGACCATTTACCTGAGTCGGTGTAGTTTCCGATTGACTTTGGTTTTGTCCTAGGTCGTGCCGTGAAAGGAGGTCGATGGACATCTTCTGGGTCATGGTGATCTGCATCATACAGTGTAAGATGGGTCAACGGGAATTGTCCACCCACGTTGGGTAGTAACATCTTCGGGCCACTCGAGGAGTAGTAATTGGAAATGCGTGGCCACGCTCGGAAGAGATCTCTAGTAGATTTTCCGGTCAGACAGTTACTCTCCCAGATCGAGAAAACCACTCTATTTATAATTTCAATTGCAAGTGCGACCTGTAAGACACCTTGCAATGAGTGGGAGGATGTGACGCAAAAGAGACAAGAGAATCGGTAGCACACAACTTGTCGAGACAAGTGGGAGAAATTGTAGGAGGAGGAGTCCTCCGCAATAGTGTTGCTTACATGCACAACTTGTATCGGACAAGTGGGAGATTGTTGGAGTAAGTGTCCTCCACAATAGTGAATTTATATAATAAATCTCATTTGGAATATACGTGGCATGATTAGTATATTTTGATACTCCACGTCAGTTGATTAACGTAAATCGGTAACGCTTGGCTGACTAGAGTTTGACGTTATTGTCGTATGACGGCGGTAATCAACTGATCCCTTTAGGTCACACCTATAGGATGAGACCCAAATAGAATACTAATTATTTGTATACGATACAGTTTAATTAGAGCATTACATATATTTGATATGTACGTTTAGTTACGAGAGTTATTTATTGGAAATTGAGTTGCGAACTCATTCCACTTAAGTTTATTAGTCAATTATACGATAACTGACTGAATAAATTTTACGTCTTATTTTAATACGATTAAATAAGATTTAATTTAATGATTAATCGTTAATTCATTAAATTAGTTGAGGTTATGCATATATTTTGAGGTAGAGTAATTAGTTAATTATATTTACAAAGAGTTGTAAAATAAATTAACTGGACATTGTGGGACCCATTATATATTGATATAATGGTTAAATATCACTTAAAAGTTGAGTGTATATTGATTATTAATTTGAGTTATAAAATTGTTATTTGATCAAATTAACACTTAATTATACAAGATAATTAAGCATATGATTATAAGTATTTGTAGGACAAATATCAAAAATCAAAATGGACCACATTTCACATGTAGAGGCCGGATATTTCAAGTGGAGAACAATAGTATTTATTCTCTACTACTACCACACTCCATCACATGATAATGACTTGTTATGACACAATTATCATTACATTTACTACCAACACTCAAATTCTTTTGCATGTGAGTAAAATAAGCAAAATAAGAGCCAAATATGGCTTATGGTGACCGGCCATAAGGCCTTTATATTAAACAATTGTTGTTCAATTTTTGGATCACTTGAATTCATTATGCTTATTCTCACTTCTCTTTCTAAACTCAACATCTCTCAAAACCTACATGCAAACTAATATTATCTACATATTACTAGTATAGTAATATACTAATATTAGTAGTATTATGTCTTACTTATTATCTAGTTAATAATAAGGTAACATTATTTGGGTTTAATCTTGGGTGCAACTAGAAGGAGACCTTCTTCTTTGGAGGTTGTTTTATGGAGGATCATTTATCAATTTCATGCTCAAGAACAATAAGAAGGAGTTCTTATTGTGCCCATATTGGACCAAAAATTTCCATTGTAAGGAAATTCATCTTATCTTTATATTTATGCTTTTATATTTGCATGCATGATAACTAGATCCTAAATCATTAAGTTAAAGTAATTTAATGAACTAATTAGAGAAGTCTAATTAGAGGTCGAGGACTTTCAGAATGACCATGAGATTCTTGAGGAGAACTATGAGTTTATTCTTGTGTTTGGTAATAATAGCTTAGTTGCGTGTTAAGTGTCACACGAACACAAGTTTCCAAACCTTTAAAGGATCTGACAAAATCCAAGGCTAAATTTTGTTTTATTAAAAGCGAATATATAAATGGGATAATTGAAGTGTCAATCATTGAAAAATTCTACAAATAGAGTCTTAGTACACAATGATGAGGATGAGGTGGTTTATGAGGATCTAATAAGTAGAACATTCCACCAAGATACCCATCACGTGGTTATCATGATAACAAGTGGGAGCATCTTTCAAGATTAAAGAGCCCAACACTAGATAGAGATCTGGTGATGTACTTTGAAAATTTCATGTTATTAGGAATAACGATGATAAGAAAGAAAAGGAACAATTCATAAAGTTGAAACAAATGGATACAAAGTATATCCACCATCGAAGCTTTTATTGTATTTAGACAAGATGGCCATGAAGTGTCATGGAACTTGTATACTTTAGATTATAAGATATGAAGCAATAACATTGTGTTGACTGTTCATATATGATAATCACATTTATCGTTTGAGTTTATAAAACTCATTTTGTGTTTTGTTATATCCAAATAGGTTGTAGTGACAACTTTGAACCCTATTAAAGTGAACTGGATTAACATAGCGTTGGGCCCTAGTTGCTTACATGAGGTGACGTCTCAAAGTGGCTTGAGTGTGATGCGATTGATGGCAAGTTCAAGTGCCATAGAGTAACATGAGATGACTAGTCGATCACATAGGCAGATTTTATGGGACACTCTGTCGGGCAGTGACCGCTTATAGAGTTCTGGCAATTCATAAAGCCTGGTCTTGGCGAGAGCTACTATAGTTTCTTTTTGAGTCAATTCTTTAGACTAGAGACTATTCGCCCAAGTCGGCATAGTTCATGATTGACTTTGATTTTTGCCCCAAGCCATTCTGTAAAAAGGGGTGAATGGGCAATTATTGGGTCATGAAGAACTGTGAGTGTACGAAGGGAGTAGTGCGATAGGAATTTTCCAACCCCTTGTCAGGGTTATCCAATATCTCAAGGCCACTCGAGGAGTAGTGAACTGGAAATGCGTGGCCACGCTCGAAAGGTATCTACAGTAGATAATTCTGGTCAGTCAATTACTCTCCAGATCGAGGAAACCACTCAAGATATGATGACATGCAAGTACGACCTGCAAGACACCTTCCATTGAGTGGGAGATTGTAATAGGACAAGAGAATTGGTGACGCACACTTGTTTCGAACAAGTGGGAGATTGTTGGAGTAAGTGTCTTCAACAATAGTGCGATCACTTAATTAAATATCATTAACAAGAATACAAAGGGATGATTAACATTATAGTCAACGGATCCACATTAATCGGTAATGATTGGCTTGCTAGAGTTTGACATTGCTGTCGTATGACGGTGGTGATCAGTTGATCCCTTGAGGTCACACCGAAAGGACGATTCCAAAATCATAAAGTTAATTAATTGTATTACGATACAGATTAATTAATCCCTTAGATTGAATGAGTTCAATCTGTATATGAGAATTATATCTTGTTGTAATATGATTAAATAAGATACATATTGGTAATTAAATGTCGTATTATCAAAATTGTATAATGTTTATGAAACATTAGAGATAAGAGTGATTGGTTAAATGTAACTACAATAAGTTGTTATTATATTAACTATATATGAGATACACCATTTTACATGCATGTAATTATAGATTGTTACTTAAAATGTTAAGTATAATTTATTTGTTATAAGATTGTATTTTATTGTTAAATATAATTTTATAAGCAAGATTACATGTAATTTGTCACATGTCACACATATGACAAATGAAAAAATGTAAAAGTTAAAATGGAAGTCCATTTTACCTCATGTATACCGGTTTTGGTGATGAGAATTAGGGTGGTAATTATTTGTATGTTTTATGAGATAAACAACATAATTACACCCTAAGGACTATAGCCTACCCTAGAGACTTGGGTAAGAGAAAAAGCAAGACATGCTTGTCCCCTCCCAAGTCCCAAAACCGCCGGCCCCAAGGTGAACAAAAGGAGAAGTTGTTCTCATCTTTTAAACATACAATTACTCATATGTTTTGAACATAAGTTACTTATCTCACTATAAAATAAGTACAAAACAAGTTGTTCTTACAACATTCTCATACATACATACACCAAGTTATACTACTAATTGTAGTAGTGATAATAAGGTGATGGAGGCTTCTTGTCACACCTAGCATTGTGTGATAAGAAGACGATTTGAGATAGTCTAGGTGAATCCAAAAGGAGGGTCTCTACACTTGGGACTTAGGAAGTTCATCCCTTGACATATAAGCTCAAGAACAAGGTAAAGGAAGGAGTCCTTTCCTTGTGCCCATATCCGACACAAAATCAATGTAAGGAAGCCATTGTCCTCTTACTTTTGTTTTCATTTTGTTATACAAGTAACTAGATCTTGCATAAACTAATTAAAGAGTTAATTAGTTAATCATACGAAGAGTCTTATGAGTAGGTATATGAACCTAATAGTCTCTAGATCTGTCTTTGATATAATTTAGCGTATGATTAATCAATTAAACCACTTTCACTTGACTTATAGATCAATAATAAACCGTAAATACACAAACGAATACTATCTGCTTTCGATTCTGGCTTCACAGCCAGAACCCAACTCAAGAACACACGCACAGAGTGCTGCGGCTCTTCCAGAGGATGCATCACCTGCTGTGCCTGCTCTGGGTTGGATTCTATCTCTGAACTTCCTTATCGCTCCGACGTAGCCTTAACTACTAATAATCAACTATTAGTTCTAGTATCGTTGATAATATGTTGGTTTAGTCTTTTATTTCTTTTTTCCTTTTCTTTAAATCTTTCTTTTTGACATATTTCCGACATAGATCTCGGATTTCGTTGTAATCTTTATAATTCTTTTATAGCTTTATTTAATCATTGTAAATTGTATTATTTATTTGCCTTTCACATGCAATCGATTCTTGATAAGTTATGTCGCACACCTAATCAAAGACAAATTTCCCTTGACACAAATTGATATATGTAGTATCAGGGGTCGAACACAAGGAGACGGGAATTGCGCTAAGAAATGCTATGAATAGACTTCTATCAAGGTCGGTTTAATGATTGATTTGGTTTAATGATTTAGCTAAAATGTTACAAAATATATGATTAAAAGAGTCTAGGAAAGTTGGGTTACCATGCAATTACTTTATACTCATGTTAAACTAGGAATAAATAATAATATTAATTGTTTAGGCTAAAGACACCCATCTCTCGATATTAGTGTCAATCCTTAGGTCGGGTCCTATAAAACTTTCGTTAGGACTAGGTCGTCCTACTACACATGCTTAGTCTAATCCGATTCCTCGCCTCTCGACTTTTAGAATGAATTAATAAACTTAATCAATGAATATGGCCACTAAACAAAGATTAATCATGATGGTAAAAACATGTGAAAGAAACAATTTAGATAATTATATCAACCTATTTTAACATTTTACATACTTGTCATGCATGGCTCCCCTAATCCCTAGACAAAGGGAACTACTCACTCATATTTAGAATAAAACTAATGTTGGTGTATAAAACGGTGAATGTGGTAAACATGATTAAATGATATAACAAAAGTTATAAAAGTGCTAAATGATAACTAACACTAGTGAAATGCAAATGTAAAACAAAGCTAATGATAATAAAGTGATATTGAAAATACAATAATGAAACGAACAAGGATCGAAATTACCGTAACAAAAAGTACTTGGAACTTTGAACAAGAGTACTAGAACCAAAAGATTAAAGAAAGATTGTACTGAATTGTAACCAATGGTTGAACAAAGTAATAACCAAATGTTTAACAATATTGAAACTACATATGAAACTAAGAGAAATTTGTGTGCTTAAGCTAAGGAAAATGTATGGGAAAAAGCTGTGTAAATATAATGTAAAAGATGATTCTAAGTGTCGAAGTCCCTCTCCTTTATATAGGGAGAGGACTTGAAACGTAAACGTCTTACAACACCCTAACCTCGATCGGGGACACGCCTCCCCGATCGGGGTTACACTAATCCAGGTATATATGCATAGTGACTCGATTAAATGCTTGAGGAATCCTATGATGCGTCTTGAAGCTCCTTAATTCTCCGGTTGATTACACAATTTGGCATCCCATGAGCATTAAAAGAGCATCCCTATGTTGCGTTGTGTGGACTCCTTAAGTTGGGCTTCATTTTGGTTTCTTATTTGTTCATCAAACCATTTCACAAATCTTCATGCTTGGGCTTGTCATTTCTCATAGTTTCCTACCATGGTCCATCTTGCTTTCATTTAGCTTAGTGAACTTTGATGCTTGCTAATGTGCTAGGAAAAAGCCTCTAAATGCTTAGATTCCTACAAAATGTAGCAAACACGAGCAATACATCTCGAACACGTAATTAGCTCACAAATATACTAAACAAAGTATAATAATCATGTAAAATTGAGCTAAATTAGGGAGTAAAATCATATAAAAACTAGACATATCAAACTCCCCAAGCTAAACTCTTGCTTGTCCTCAAGCAAGCACATAAGACCAAGACAACAGAGAAAAGCAACCAAATCCCAACAATTGCAATATCCAATTTTAAACTAGCAAGCATAATGACTCAAATCCCGAAACAACATGGGCATAAGGATAGTGCAATAAACATGGATGAGATTTACATGGCGGCATAGCATAAAAGACTTCAAATGAACTTTTCGGCTCTTGCATGATCTTTTCACTTATGGACTCTCACGATTCACTGAAACTCGTTTAAATGTGAACGGATTTTTATGAGTAGCACTCACCTATCCTCGACTCTAATATGGTAAGAATTTCAAAACTATAAGCCAAAAACATTCAAATGCAAGCATGAAAAGGAAGCCATGGGTAAAAAGAAGGTTAATAAGAAATGGTTAAGAAAGGGGAACAAGAAAGGGGAACAAATTATTTATGGTATTTGGAGCTAAGTCAAGCTAGCAACAACCATATGTAAGGATGCTCAATCCCAAAACTATCCCAAAATTTCCAATACAATTTTCAAGAAAACTCTCCAAAATATATGAATAAGACATGAGAGCTTATTATATCATCTTTTTTTTTTTAACATATAAGACATGCTTTTCTCTCTCTCTCTTTTTTTTTTTTTAATTTCATGCTTTTTTCTTTCCTTTCTTTTTCATCTTTTCCATCATTTTTTCTTCATTTTTTTCTTTCTTTCTTTTTCATGTCAAAGCATTAAGACCAAGCTCACCATGATATTTCAAAATACAACAAATCCTAAATGAGCACCCAAACACAATTAATCAAAGCTACTAGCTCAACAAGGTAGGAAATTTTGTATGTAGCTAAGGATAGATTTTTGTGAAGAGGTTCAAAAAGGCAAATTTTATCATGTGAATGGCTCCAAAATGCTAACTATTGAATGCATGCTTATAAAGAAATGAAATCAAAGCCATACTTGTGCGTTTTTGATGTAGCACACAGCATAAGGACACCTACACTCACGTAAGAGAGACCAGAAATGGATGCATCGGTCTAACGAGGCTCCACCTTACCAATTTGTGGCTTGCCAAAAGTCAAGATCAAGCTTATTGGGTTCAATTTCCATCTTCCACCTACTATGTCAAGACATCCCCATGAATGCAGTTATCCCGTCAAATAATAGAAAATCATTAGCTATTAAGCTAAAAACGGTTCAAATCACAAAACAGGGAAGACAAGAGGTTTATATTTAATGGGGAGTGGGAATAATAAAACTAAAGTGCAAAGCAAAAAGAACTTACTAGACTAGCTAGCCTCCCCCAAGCTACTATGTATACGGGGGATACCTTCATTCATCAATCAAGTAAAGGGTCAAAAGTTGAAACCCTTCCTACCTTTCTTCTTACCACGACCACCTCCCGATGTATCACCACTTCCACTAGGCTCATCACTTTGGAGAGGAGTGACATATTCACCGATATTTTGCCCACTTCCAAGCCCCTCTCCATAGGTACTATACCCACCAGCAAACCCGCCACCATAGCCTCCACCATAGCCTCCATGAAATGCTTCAACTCCATAATCTGAACAACAAAAATCCGAACCAGGAGCATAGTGAGTAGAAGTACCTGCATCATGGTTAGGAGGAGGGAATCCATCCGAGGGATAATGATAAAATGATGGGTGTGGTCCCTCGGGTCGAATTACCCCTTGCCTATCAAAGTGATCATAAATAGGATGCAATGCAAGTCTTTGATCATCACGAATAACATTAATATTAAGACTAAGGTAACGCATCATATCCATCACATCAACGCTAGAGGTGGAATGACGTGCTTGAGTTGATGGAGCTCTTGCACGACGGTCAATGGTGGTAGTTCTCTCACCTCTAAGTGGCAAGTAGTAAGTAGGGCAAATAAAGGGGGAATTCCCACGACGGGGTTTGGTATAGACTAAAGGTTGAATCTCACTTGTCTCGGCCGGTAGTCTTTTAGAATCTTGACTACCAATCCTCCAAATCATATCCGGATGAGAACTCCTAAACCAATTAAAAGATAAGAAATAGTCATAGTCAAGTCCATCCCCCCTTTACCTACTCTCCAAAGGAATCAAATCATTGGTCTCTTGGTTGAAACGGCAAACACTATGGGCAGTTCTAGTAACCAACCCACCCAAAACAACTGACCTATTGGAAGCATTACATTGTTGGTCAAGTGGCTAGCAAATTTTTAGGGAATATTAATCTCCCACTCTTCATCACCGTTTACATTAAGAAAAGCACCCAAAGTCACGACCTCAACACTCCTCACCGAGTGAGGCTCATTCCTCCCAAAAAAAGTTCACCCCATAAATCTTTGCCAAATGAGAATTTCGGGGTAGTGAATGTATTGGTGAGGGGTATGGTCCCAACCGTGAAAGGGTAGTGAGAAATGGATGCCCAAGTCAAATTAGGGAGGTAACCTCCGGGTGATTCGGTATGAAAGCCCTCACATTTCAAAGCACAAATCTTGGCAAAGTTCGATAAATCCAAACGATAATCATGATTAAACAATCGGAATGTTACAAAATGGATAAACGCTTCGCGTTTTGATTTATGAAACTCGAAGGAATTCAAAAATTCAAGTGTGAGCTCGGGAAAGGTTTTATAATCCATCTTGTAACATGCTAGCATACCAAGATTCTTAAATAAAGACTTAACATGTTTATCAATTCCAATTCTTTTCAAAGAAGCGTGATTGATAAACTTAGTTGTTTTTATACCATTGGAGCGTAAGAGGACCCAATTATCCCATAGTTTTTTTATCGTTGAAGATCACTCAGGGATAATCATCATCATGCCATTCCAGTACGTTGGGCATTTCAACATCCTCCGCAACCCGGGAGGATTCCGCATCACCTCTTCTTCTCTTTGGAGCACCTTGGGTACGAGCTTTTCTTGGTCCCATTTTTCTGAAATTTTAAGACGAAATTTAAAAATGAAAATTCATCTTAAGGCAACCAAAATCCATCCAAATAACAATAATAGAACAAATTAGTGAACTAATTCATCTTATAAACATTAATAGAGCACAATACAATCAATTTCTAGCACAAAATCAATTTCCCCCAATTTGAGTTAGGGTTTGAAAAACTTGATTAAATTGATTGAAATGGATGAAATCAAAGAGGAATGAAGGCAAAACTAACTTGCTGACGTTGATGATGGAATGAATCTTATAAAATAATGAAGGAAATGATGTTTCCTTGGGGTTTAAGTGAAGAAATGAAGAAGAAAGATAGAGGAAGATACCGCCGGTTTTCGAAGAGGAGAATAGTGTTGTATTTTTTTTTGTTTTCGCATGAAGCAGAATACAAATAATACAGCATGGTAACTAAAACCCTGATCGGGGCCTGGAAACCCCGATCGGGGTTGACAAATTCTACGCATTTTGACTTCCTCGTCCGTGTTTCGTAATTGACGTACCGTTATTTGGAAAGCTACGTCCCCGAACTGGATTTCGTGCTTGAGGATGCATGAATTTCCTCATCGACTCCTGTTTTCTTCATTTTCACCTAAAAATCACCAAAAAAAACATCGTCAAGTCTAGTTAATTCTAAAAAAACGAGAAATTACGGAAAATAAGGAAAATAATATAATAAAATGAAATGAAATGAAAGCAAATAAAAGTTTGGGTTGCCTCCCAAGAAGCGGTGGTTTAACGTCCCGCACGACATATGAAACTTGAGTCGGTTCAAGCTTCCATACTAACTCCCTCTAGTATCCCAATGATCGCATTCTCAAGGTAGACCTTCAAACGACGGCCATTGACTTTAAATTTTTCGCCATTGGTGGTCATCACTTCAGCAGAACTAAACTTGTTGACATTTGTGACGGTATATGGACCGGACCACCGCGATCGTAACTTTCCCGGAAATAGCTTGAGGCGGGAATTAAAAAGTAACACCTTATCACCGATTTGAAACTCCTTCTTCAAAATCCTCTTATCATGCCATCTCTTTGTTTTCTCCTTGTAAAGACGGGAGCTCTCATAAGCTTGTAAGCGGAACTCATCAAGTGCATTCAATTGTAACATCCGTTTTTCTCCACTCAATGTGGCATCCAGGTTGAGCTCCTTGATTGCCCAATAAGCTTTATGTTCCATCTCAACGGGGAGATGACACACCTTTCCATAGACCAACCTATATGGTGAAGTACCAATAGGTGTCTTATATGCGGCATGGTAGGCGCACAAGGTATCATCAAGCTTCATGCTCCAATCTTTTCGTGACTTGGCAACAACTTTCTTGAGTATGGACTTAAGCTCATGGTTAAAAACCTCCACTTGGCCACTAGTTTCTGGATGGTAAGCCAAACCTCTTCTATGATAGACCCCATATTTCTCCAATAAGGTATCAAGTTGTTTCTCACCAAAGTGAGTACCACGATCACTAATGACCGCTCTTGGGACCCTAAACCTCGGACATATAATATTCTTGAATAATTTAACCACGACACGGGCATCCTTTGTTGGAGTAGCTATTGCCTCTACCCATTTAGAGACATAATCAACGACAACCAAAATGTACCGATTCCCTTTTGAGGAAGGAAACGGTCCGTGATAGTCAATCCACCAAACATCGAATACCTCAACTTCCAAGATACCATTTAAAGGAATCTCGTGGCTCCTTGATATAGAACTCGTTCTTTGGCAAGCATCGCAAGCCGTAAAGAAAGCTTTGATATCTTGGAACATAGTTGGCCAATAGAAACCGGATTGCAACACCTTTGCAACGGTCTTGGATGGTCCATGGTGACCACCATAAGGAGAAGAATGACATCCTTCTAGCACCCCTTTCACATCCCAATGTGGGATACATCTCCGAAAAAGCCCATCAGAGCAATGTTTGAATAGATATGGATCATCCCATATGAAGAACTTTGCGTCATGTAAGAACTTATTTCTTTGTTGATATGAAAGGCTAGGTGGCAATTCTTTCCCAACTAGAAAGTTGGCTATGTCGGCATACCAAGGAGTATTGGCTTCCAACATCATTAGAACATCATCGGCGAAGGAATCATCAATAGGTATATCAATACCTCCATAATTAAACCTCAAGCGGGATAAGTGATCGGCAAAAACATTTTCGGCTCCCTTCTTGTCTTTAATCTCAAGATCAAATTCTTGCAAGAGCAAGATCCATCATATCAACCTTGGCTTAGCTTCTTGTTTGGATAGGTGATGCTTTAGAGCGGCATGATCGGTATGAACAATGACTTTGGAACCAATCAAGTAAGAGAGAAATTTGTCTAAGGCATAGACAATGGCAAGTAGCTCTTTCTTCGTGGTGGCATAGTTGATTTGAGCTGCATCCAAGGTTTTGGTAGCATAGTAGATAGTATGGAGAACCTTATCCTTCCTCTGTCCTAGCACGACACCTACCGCATAGTCACTAGCATCACACATGAGCTTAAATGGTAAGTTATAATCCGGTGATTGGATGATAGGTGCGGAAATCAAAGCCTTCTTGATCCTAGTCAAAGACTCAAGACAATCATTAGTAAACACAAAGGGAGCATCTTTTAAAAGAAGCTCCGTAAAGGGGTTTGGCAATCTTTGAAAAATCTTTAATAAAACGGCGGTAGAAACCTGCATGGCCTAAAAAACTCCTTACTTCCTTGACATGTACCGGTGGGGGTAGTTGTTATAACTTGGACATTAGCACGATCCACTTGAATTTCTCTTTCCGAGATAATATGACCAAGTACGACCCCTTCATTGACCATAAAGTGGCACTTTTCCCAATTCAATACCAAGGCAACCTCTTCACAACGCTTCAACACTTTAGACAAGTTAGCCAAACAAGCATCAAATGAAGAACCATAAACACTAAAATCATCCATAAACTCTTCTATGATAGACTCGACAAAGTCGGAGAAACTGCTTATCATGCAACATTGGAAAGTGGCGGGGGCATTACAAAGACCAAAAGGCATTCTACGATAAGCAAATGAACCATAGGGACATGTAAACGTGGTCTTCTCTTGGTCATCCGGGTGAATGGGTATTTGAAAGAACCCGGAATATCCATCGAGATAGCAAAAATACTTGTGACATGCCAACCGCTCCAACATTTGGTTAATAAAAGGCAAAGGGTAGTGATCGTTGTTGGGGGACAAATTTAGTCTCCTATAGTCAATACACATTCTCCAACCCGTTACAATTCTAGTTGGAATAAGTTCATTTTTATCATTTTTGACTACGGTGGTTCCTCCTTTCTTAGGAACCACTTGGACCGGACTCACCCATTTAGAATCGGAAATTGCATAAATAATTCCCGCAGCTAACAATTTACTCACTTCCTTTTTGACCACTTCTTTCATGTTAGGAGTTAGTCATCTTTGAAATTGGACACATGCTTTATGATCTTTCTCTAGATGGATTCTATGCATGTAAAACTCATGGCTTATCCCCTTTAAATCATCTAGTTTATATCCAATAGCTTTCTTGTGAGATTTTAAAACATGAAGCAATGAAGACAATTCACTCTCACTCAAATTAGCACCAACAATTACCGGATACATTCCCTCATCATCTAAAAAAGGACACTTCAAATTAGAAAGGAGGGGTTTAAGTTCGGGTTTTTATACCTCAAGGTCTTGAGGTGTAGAAACCAAACCTACAAAGTGTGAGCTTTCCACCAATGATAACTCTTCTCCATTCAATTCATTCTACAAAGCATCCATCTCCTCATTCCCAATCTCATTATCACCTGCAAATGATTCTAAGAGCAAGAGTGCCTCCAAAGGGTCTTTAGCCAAAGACCGAGAGATAGAGTCATCTATAAAATTGTCAACAAAATCCAAAACATCAATATATAGAAAAGCAAGACTCTTCTAACATTGGACTCTTTATGGCAGTATTCAAATTGTATGTGACCTTATCGTCACCCACTTCCAATGTAATCTTACCATTCTTGACATCAATTACCGCACCCGCGGTATGTAAAATGGGTCTTCCAAAAATGATTGAGAATTGGGCATATTTGGCCATGTCAAGAACAATAAAATCAACCGGAAAAAAAAATTTACCAACTTTGACAGGAACATCCTCCGAAACACCCAAAGGGGGTTTTATAGAACGATCTGCCATTTGCAATGTGACACTACTACATTTCAAGACTCCCATATTAAGCTGCGCAAATAGAGTAAGGAATGACACTTACGCTAGCAGCTAAATCACATAAAGCTTTATCAATTCTATAGGTACCAATTGTGCAAGGAATGGAAAAACTACCGGGATCTTTTAACTTAGGAGGGGGCTTGTTTTTCAAAAGAGCACTACACTCAGGGGTGAAGGCTATAGTTTCTACTTCGTCAAAAGTCCTATTCTTAGTTAAAATGTCTTTCATGAACTTAGTGTAAGAAGGAATTTGAGTGATTAATTCGGTAAAAGGAACAGTTACCTAGAGGTTCTTCACAACTTCCATGAATTTACCGAATTGAGTGGTCTTTTGATTCTTTGCCAATCTATGAGGCAAAGGCACTTTGACTTTTTCCGGCTCCTTTGTCTCAACATCCTTCTTTGGAGGAGCATCCTCCACATCTTTGACTTTCTCAACCACAATGGGATCATCCACCTTCTTTGGCATAACCTCATCTTTCTTACCACTAGGGGAAACCTCCAACTCAACAAGCACCTCCTCATTGTCCTTGGGCATGGGTGGCTCATCATACTTCGTACCACTTCTCAAGGTGATTGCATTGAGAGTATCATGTGGTTGCTCACCTTGAGGTGGTAATTGACCTGTTCTTCTTTAAGAGCTAGAAGCGGCATGTTGAGCCATTTGTTGTTCTAGCATTTTGATTGCGGCACCATGACTTTGATCATTCTTTTGAAGTTGAGCCAACATTTCCGTTTGGGTCTTAGCCAATTGCATTACCAAGGCCTCAAGTTTACCTCCCTCTTGGTTGTTTTGTTGGACATTTTGGGGTGATGGAACTTGGTTTGGTTGAGAGTTTTTTATTGGTGGTCTTTGTTGGTAGTTTTGATTTTGATAGCCCGGTGGAAAATTGAACATTTTTTGTGGGACATAGGCATTTTGTTGAGGTTGAAGCACATAATTTTGTTGGCGTTGAGGACTGAGCACATTGTTGCTTTTGTAAGACAAGTTGGGGTGAAATTTTGTGTTTGGGTTGTAAGTATTGGAAAAGGTGCCCGGTGGATAAGAACTTTGCTTAAAAGTTTGAAAAGCACATACCTCCTCCATAGTAGCTTGGCATAGATTGGAGAAATGACCCGCACCTCCACAACTTTCGCAAACAACAATTTGGCTAGTAGAAGACACGACATTGAGTTGATGAACCACATTTTGAGCCTCCAACTTTTCTTGGAGCAAAAGGATTTGGTTCTTCAAAATGTTAGTGTCGGAAACTTCCTCTCTTCCTTTGATGGGTAGACTCCGTGAATTGACTTATTGGGCATCATGGATTGCCATGGATTCGATTGTGGCATGAGCAATATACGTGTCAATCTGATCAAACCGCCCATTGTTGGCGGAATCAAGAATCCTTCGGGATTCGGCACAACACCCATTGTATAATTTTATGTCAAGGAACCAAGCATCCAACCCACGATGTGGGCATTGCCTTTGGAGCTCCTTGTACCTCTCCCAAGATTCATATAAGCTCTCAAGAGCTTGTTGACGGAATCCCGTGATTTGGCTCCTCAAAGTTTGAGTTTTTTCGGGTGGAAATAACTTTTGATAGAAAGCAAGAGCCAATGTCTCCCAATTGGTGACTCCCATGGTGGTACGATCAAGGCTATTGATCCATAGTTTTACCTTGTCCTTCAAAGAGAAAGGGAAACGTATTTCCCTAATTTGGGCTTGAGTGACACCCGTTTGTCGAATCATGGAGCAATAGTCACAAAACTTTTGCACATGCAAATTGGGATCCTCCAAAAGACTTCCCTCAAATTTCTTCCTCTCCATAAGGCTAATGAAAGCCGGTTTGATCTCGAATTCCGGGGCGGTAATTTGAGTGGTGGTGATACCGGCCGGAAGCATAGCCGCGGTGGGCTTGGAATTAATGATCGGAAAGTTTCACCATCTTCTTTGTTGGTGAGGGTGGTGGTGATGATAATGAACTAGAAACCTCCTCCTTTTCAAGATGTTCCACATCGTCTAAGTAAGACTTTTTGGCACTTTCAACTTGCACGGGAGAAGCGACTTCTTTTACTTCTTTCAAAAAGCGCCGTCTTCTACGAAAGGTTTTCTCGGGCTCGGAATTGGGTGAAATTAATTCTTCCTCACGAGAATACCTGGGCATAAGGCAACAATATTCAAGGAAATTGTAAGTAACGTCTCAAGGAACAAGTGTTCCTAAAGACAAGAGAAAAAATGATAGAAGTCTACAAATAAAAAATGAAATAAAACCGTACTCCCCTGCAACGGCGCCAAAATTTGATAGGCTATGTCGCACACCTAATCAAAGATAAATTTCCCTAGACACAAATTAATGTAGTACGAGGGGTCGAACACAAGGAGACGATAATTGCGCTATGAAATGCTAAGAATAGACTACTATCAACTTCTGTTTAATAATTTATTTGGTTTAATGGTTTAGCTAAAAATGATGTAGATTAAATAATATTAAAAAAGTCTAGGGAAGTCGGGTCACTCATGCAAATACGTAAATGTGTTGGAGTAAGTGTCCTCCACAATAGTGCATTTTATATAATAAATCTCAGTTTGGAATATTCGTGGGATAACTAGTATATTGATACTCCACGTCAGTTGATTAACGTAAATCAATAACGATCAACTGACTAGAGTTAGCCGTTATTGTCGTATTACGGCGGTGATCGACTGACCCCTTTCGGTCACACCTATAGGATGAACCCAAATAATAATTAATTATTTGTATATGATACAGTTGATTAGTCCATTACATATATTTGATATTACGAGAATTAATTGTTAGAAATTGAGTTTGGAGCTCAAATTCGATTAAGTTTATTCAATTATGCGATAATTGACTAGTAAATTTATATCTTATTTTAATATGATTAAATAAGATCTAATTTAGTAATTAATCGTTAATTTATTAAATTAGTTGAGGTTATGCATATATTTTGAGGTAGAGGTAATTAGTTAATTATGTTTACAAAGAGTTGTAAAATAAATTAACTGGACATTGTGAGACCCAATATATATTGATATAATGGTAAAATATCACTTAACAGTTGAGTGTATAATGATTATTAATTTGAGTCATATAATTGTTATATGATCCAAATAACACTTAATTATACATGATAATTAAACATATGATTATAAGTATTTGTGGGACAAATATCAAAAATCAAAATGGACCACATAACTCATGTGGAGGCCATATTTTTTACTAGTAGAGTCTCCACTGTGGAGATCAATGATGATTGTTCTCATCTAATCCTACACTCTGCCTTATGTTATGATACCATTATCATTACAATTACCACCAACACTCAAGTCATTTGCATGTGAATAAAATAAGCAAAATAAGAACCATGTGGGGCTTAGGATGACCAGCCATAGTGCTTATAAAAGAGCACTATGGTTGTTCAATTTTTGTCTAATTCATTTTCTTGCTTGTTTATTCATCTCACTAAAACCTCTCATCTCTCTAAAACTCTCATATACTAAGTATTACTAAGGTAGTAATATATTCTAATATTAATGTATCTTTTCTTATTATCTAGTTTGTAATAAGTTAAGTTTATTTGGGTAAATCTTGGATGCAATTTAAAGGAGATCTTCTAGTTTGAAGATTCTTGGAGGATCATCCACTTCATAGCTTAAGAACAATAAGAGGGAGTTCTTATTGTGCCCATATTATTTCCATATCAATGTGAGGAAATTTATACTAGTCTTTATAATGTCTTTATATTTGCATGCATGTTACATAGATCATTAAATACTAAATTAACAAGTTAATTAGTAACTAAATAGAGGAGTCTAATTAGGGTCTATGAACTTTCAAAATGCTCATGTTAAACATAGGAATTCTTTAATATTGTTAATTGTTTAGGCTAAAGACACCCATCTCTCGATCTTAGTGTCAACCTTAGGTTGAGTCCTAGAGAACTTTCGTTATGACTAGGTCGCCCTACTACACATGCTTAATCTAATCCGATTCCGTGCCTCTCGACTTATAGAATGAATTAACAAATTTAATCAATGCAATTGGCCAAATAAGAAAGATTAACAAAACAATACAAACATGTGATATAAACAATTTACCAATATTAAATTCATCCTTATTTTAACATTTACAACTTACTAATTGTGCATGGCTTCCTTAATCCCTAGACAAATGAGACTACTCACCCATGTTGATAATTAAACTAATAGTATTTGATATAATAAGCATGATGAATATGAAATTATAAAAGAAAAGAACTTTTTAATAGAATGTGTTATACTAAGTGTTTGAATAAATTACTACTAATAATTCTAATGTAATAACAATGAAATCTTGATTACCTAGTGATACGATTAACTAAATGACTTCTAAGTTAAATTACGAAAGTAAATAGTAACAGAAACTAGAATTAGAATTACCGCAATCGAGAAGTATAACTCAAAAATGAAGAACAAATAACCCAAATGGCTTGAATGGAAAGATTTAATTATAACTTGAAATGTAATGCAGCAGGTGTAACAACCCGAAATATACCCTATTTTTCTAGTGAAAATATTTACTAACACTTTTCAGTAGAACTTAAGTTTTTAAAATAGGAATTTTTGTTCGGAGTCTTATTTTGAAATTCCGCGTTCGTATTTGGAATTTCTGAAAGATTTCATGAAAAGACCGTTTTTAGTCATCTTTGACTTTTCTTGACTTTTAAGTCGTCTTTGACTTTTCTTGACTTTTTAAAGTCGTCATTGACTTTTTCTTGACTTTTAAGTCGTCATAAACTTTTCTTGACTTTTAAGTCATCTTGGATTTTTCTCGACTTTTCAGTCAACTTTGACTTCCGTTGACTTTTCCCGACTCGTCTCATAAGTATGAAGACCGAAATTGTATTTAAAAAAATATATTTTTGATTTATTTTTATTTAGATTTATTAAGATTTATCATAATTTAATATAATTATTTTGAATTTATTCGGAATTTAAAGAATAACTTTTACGTTTTTTAATCGAACGTCATTTAACTATTCCCGACGCATCGTAATGCGCGCAACAAAATCGAAACTCGACTTTGGCATGAGTCGCACGCGCATGTCATCGTTTTCCACTCACAATTAGATCTTTTAATTGTTTTGATTAAACTAATAATAATATCTAGATATTTATTAACTTTATCGATCAGTTAACGAAAATTACGCAAATCGCTCAAAAACAGACCGACTACTACCTAAACCACACGACACTCTCACCCTCTAATAGGGCTTGATATTTTCATTTCTTTTGATTAATATAACATAATATCTAGATATTTGATTTAATTAACTTAATATCTAATTAATTATCGTATTATAATAATAAAACCCGAGTCAATTACGTAACAACAATTTCAAAACCCGACTCCATTTTTCCCTATATTTACACGACTCACTCAACCCACTTTACTCAATAACTACTTTTCATTTTACAAATAAATCAAATTAAGATCTAATTAACACTTTCTTTAATATAATCAAAATCGTTCTTGGTGTTCTTGAGCGTTCTTCATCGTTCTTGAGCAAAATCGTCACAAAACATTCGTTACTTGTTCAAATCCGTCCTAATTTATATTTCTAGACTCTCCTCTTCGCTCTCCATCTTCAAGTATGATTTAATTTCAAATCCGACAAAATCGTTTTCAACATTTAATTATGAAAAATCAAGTTTAAGTTCTAATAATGTTTTTCTTGTTATTTCTTATAGGGGAAGATTTTGAAGACGAGTTTGGAGACTCGTATATTTTGGGTGAAGATTAGTAGGCGGGTTTCTTATTTTATACTTCTTATTTTGGTGCTAATTGGTCTTGCTAGCTAAGGTAACAATTCCGATTTACTCGACGAAATAATGTCACATAGCTTTTGTTTCTTTTGTTTATGGTTCATCTTTTGTTTTTGTTTATGTTATAATGATTTATGGATTTTTAGTTAGTAACATGATAAGTAGTTGTTATTATTATGTTTCATGAATTTATAACAAGTTTGGTGTTCTTGACATATTTGAATGATTTAATTAAAATCATGATTTTTGTATGGATGATTGTTAAAATGGTTGTTTGTTAATTAAAAACATGTTGGAATTTATTTGGTGTTGATTGGTGGTGGGAACCGTGGAGAAGGGCTGGAAACCGGACCCAAACCAGCCGGTTCAGGCCGGAAGGCCCGGTCCAGACCGGTCTGGGTTGGTCCATGGTGGGTCCGGGTTTTGGTCTTTGAGTTGTGTCGATACTTGGTTGTTATGTTGTTGTTTTGACGGGTTTTAAATATGTTAAAGCATGCGGGAATTATTAAGAAACGGTTTTAATAAAGTCCATCAAAACAGCCCAAATGAGCCCAAATCAGCCCGTGGGCCCAGTCCAGGCCCATGTATGGTCCGGCCCAAATCAGTCCGTGGGTCCCACTTTGGGACTTGTGACGGTTTTTGAGTTTAATGTTAATTTATCGTGTTTTGTAATATTTAGCAAGTGGGAAATGTTAATAAGCAAAATATTTAATTAAAAAGGTTTTTCATAAAATTATTATTTCTTACATGTTAGAAATTATAAGACGAGATCGTAGTTTAATTTAATATCCTTTAAGTCAAGCAGGTTTTTAATAAGATTTAATAATTCACATGTTAGAAGTTTTAAAATGACATGTAATGAATA
>JAIUZE010016796.1:0-16070 GCA_022085475.1 Heliosperma pusillum
CGGGTTTCGGTTTTTGTTTCGGGATTTACGATGAGTCGGGAATAGTTAAATGATTCCCGAGTTTAAACCGTAAAACCTTATTATAAATTCCGAATAAATTCAAAATAATTTTAGTAAATTATCATAAATTCTAATAAATCTAAATAAAAATAAATTAAAAATATTATTTTTTAAAATAAAATTTCGGTCTTCAAACTTACAAGGCGAGTCGGGAAAAAGTCAACGAAAGTCAAAGTTGACTGAAAAACGGGATTCTCATGGAATCTCTCAAAAATTCCAAATACGAACTCGGAATTTCAAAATACGACTCGTAACAATAAATTCTATTTTAAATTTCAAGTTTTGCTGAAAAGTACTCGTAAGATATTTTACTAGAAAAATTGGGTACTTTTCGGGTTGTTACAGTTATGCCGGTAATGTGATAATTCGAGTCTCCGTGGGTTAGTTATAATATCGAGTCCTAAGGGCTTACAGTAATAATTTGTTGGGCATGTGCATAGAGGTCGTATTTTATTGTTATCGTTTGGTTAGCAATTGTCTGGTGGGTTTAAGAGTGGAGTCTAATCGGTGGAGCTTTCTTAGTTGTTATTGTTGAGTTTTATGTTCTTCTTTTTCTGCATGTACATGTGTATTTGGATGTTTTGACTTGGTGGGTGTGAGAAGGTCGAGAAGTTTAATTATCGTGGGCTTGAGGTTGTAAATGGTTCATTGTCGTTTGGAGGATTTTATGGGGATAGGCTGTTAGAGCGTATCATGGTTGAGTGTTATGTGGTAGAGATAGAGCGAGAATTCAGAAGGATGTTATTAGTATTTGTGGTAAATGATTGAACTAATGTTCCATGTTGAGGATTTCTGAGTGGATTTTAGGTAAGGTGAAATGGTGTTTGGGGTTAACGTATAATTGGCAGTGTGGTATTAAAGTGTTAAGCGATTTTGGGTAAGACGGGATGATGACAATAAAGTAAATGGGTTAGAGGGCGTAGCGGCGTTTCAGGAGAGCAGGATGTATTATTGCAGTAGCTTTGTTTGGTGGAATATTTAGAGAGTATGGTGATTTGTAGGCAAAAGTTGTGTGAATTGTTGTTAATCAGTTGTGCGGTCGAGGTATTATTATAGACATGAGGGTAGCGTTGCGGTGTCAGTTATTCGATGATGATCGATTTTGGGTTATGTGAAAGAATAGAATTATTTGTAGGGTGGGAAGGATGGAAGATAATAATAGTGTTAATGTAATAAAACGTTATGAGGCAAAAGGAGATGTGTGCTTGGGTGTTGGGGTATCATTAAAGGGAAAGTGTTGGTAAGTATTAGTTAGAATGTCTTGTGGAGGAATTTTTATGTGGTAAGGGCCAAGGTATGTATTTTTTGAGTTTTGGATAAGGTTGTGTACCAGATTATGACGGTATTTGAGGGTATCTTTAGTATATGATGATGCTAGTGTTCTCTTGAATGCTTGATTTCTTTTGTTTGTAATAAGGGTATGAACTTCGAAGACGAAGTTTATTTTTAAGGAGGAAAGAATGTAATAGCTCATATTAGTTTAGTAAGACTTTTGTTTTATTAGTGGTTATTCGTCTTAGTGTAGTTGATGGAGACTTGGTGTTGGATTGTTTCGAGGTGATATGCGATTGGTAGAGTCCTTGTGTTTGGGATGTTGGGAGTTTGGTTAGAGGTCATAGAGTTGGCCTTGTTGTGTACGGATTATGTCTTGTGTTGTGTGTAGTTAGAGATAGTTCATTTTGGCTAGTATGTGTCGTGTCTATGTTGGTGATTGTTGATGGGTAGTATGAATGTGTCAAAGGTAATGTTTTTGGGGTTGTGTTATTAGCATATTTGTTGCGTCATATGTTATGTGTAGTGTTATATGTTATGTTATGTGTTGTGGTTGTGTTGTGTCTTGTGTCTTGTGTTCGCGGTTGGGTAGGGGTGTTTGTGTGGTAGGAGTATGAGTTATGAACTTTGAGGAAGAATTTCGTTCTTAAGGAGGGAAGACTGTAATACTTCGTATTTCTATGAATTAAGGACTCGTACGAGTAGGGCTTACTCGACTGAGTGGGTTGTGCACTTGGCCGAGAAGAGGCTACTCGACCGAGTGGAATTGGCTGACGGTTAGAACAGTATTCTGTTCTTGCGTACTCGGCCGAGTGAGATCGGCACTTGATCGAGTGAGTTGTACTCGACCGAGTACATGTTGTTCTCGATCGAGTAAGACGGATTTCGAGTATTAGTCGGACGGTTGATTAAGGGTTAATAAGAGGAATTAGTATTCATAATTCATTTTACGCTTTCATTATTACAAACCCTAGTCTCACAAACTCTCTCTAATTTCTCAAGAACAACCTATAATCATCTTGTGCCGGATCCGATCTTTCGCTATCTTGGTTGATTGTTTTGGTAAGTATTCTTGTATGTGAATCGTTTGTGTTGTAAATGTTATAACCCTAATTGATTTGGGGGAAAGGGGAGCAAGGGTTAGTATTGATTTTGTTAATTGCATCTTTAGGAGAAGGAATTCATAAAAGAAGATTGTTGATAGAATGATTGTGATTTGCTGTAGATTTACGAAACGTTAGGGCTTCCCTACTCAATATTTTTGTATGTGAATCATTGTGATGATATTGTTCTTATGATACTGATGATGTTGTGATTATTGATGTTGATAATGGTCACTATGGTGATGGTGATGGAGTTAGGGGTATTGTGATGGTTACTATGGTTGGTGATTTCGTTGGGAGAAGGATCACACCCCAAGTTCGCCCCATATGGTTATCCCGCCACTTAGGGGATGTGCACATTAATGTTCCGGGTTCTCTCGCTGCGGTGAGAGGGGCTTTCGACACCTGTGGCTGTGGTTCAGGGTCAATTGGTGATTTTTGTAGAGCAGGGATGGTAACCTGTGTCTACTGAGCTATCTGCTGCGGTGGCCCTCTGGTTTCTCTTTCCTTTGTGCTTGTCTTCTACGTTGGTCATATTGACCCCGTTATTGTTTTACAAAACTCTGATGATCCATTGGGGAATGGGGAGCAGGTGATCAGCATGTAATTTATTGAGCTGCGCTGTGATGTCGAGGGATCACCACTATCGAGTCATAGGTTCCGCGGGGTCTACTAGAGTCGTGCATTAGACATTACTTCACTTTATCTTATGATTGTCATTTTGGATTATTGATCTGGACGGTATCACGGGAGAGTAGAGAAAAAACATAGACATAATCTAGAAAAAGCGAGGGCTCTTCGTTTCCAAAGTAACCTTCCAATTGAATTTTGGGGTGATTGTGTTTTAACCGATGTGTATCTCATAAATTGCACACGTACTCGTATTCTAGATGGTTTAACTCCTTATGAAATTTTATTTGGAATAAAACCGAGCCTTGACAATGTTCATGTATTAGGTAGTCTTTGTTATGCTCACAATAAAGACAAACCACGAGATAAATTTAACGAGAGAGGCAAACGGTGTATTTTTATCGGCTACCCACAAGGTAAAAAGGGATGGAAAGTATATGATTTAAAGCAAGAAAATTCTTTTGTTTAACGAGACGTGGTTTTTTATGAGCATGTTTTTCCCTACATGATTAGAATAGGTCTGGAAACACATAAAGACAGAACCAAGTCTCAATTAAATATGGGTGACAATTTTGCAATTGTGGAGCCCATACATGTTAGTGTGGAACATGAGAGGATTAATCAGAATGTCGAGGCAAGTGATGTATAAGAAGACGAAATAGATGAAGGGATAAATATGGAGAATGAGGTTGCAGATAATAACCAAGTAGTCAGTGACCAGGTACGGCGTGGTAATCGCGAAAGGCTCGAGCCGTATTGGAATAAAGACTATGTTTGCAAGTCGACACGCATTGTAAACCCCGCAGCTACAGCTCGCCCAGTTCAATCGTTACCCGAAAAGAGAGATACTCGTTATCCAATAGTTAATTATGTCACCACAAATTTTTTTTCTGAATCGTACAGGAACTTCTTAGCAAGGGTTGATGCCATTCATGAGCCCAACAGCTTTTTCGAAGCAGCAAAAAGGTCTGAATGGAGGCAAGCTATGGCAAACGAAATTAGTGCACTAGAAATGAATGGTATATGGAAAGTTTTTTATTTGCCAATCCTAAAATGACCCATTGGATGTCGATGGGTTTAAAAGGTAAAGTATAAAGCGGATGGAACGATAGAACGATATAAAGCAAGGCTTGTAGCGCAAGGATATACACAAATTGAAGGTGTTGATTACCATGAAACATTCGCTCCGCTGACTAAGATGACGAGTGTCAGGTGCCTTTTAATAGTAGCAATGGCGAAGGGCTGGTCAATAGCACAGTTAGATGTTAATAACGCTTTCCTACACGGGGATTTAAATGAGGAAGTGTACATGCGGATGCCACAAGGTATCGAAGGTCATGGACCGAATAAAGTATGTCGCTTATTGAAGTCATTGTATGTGTTAAAGCAAGCTACGAGAAAATGGTTTGAAAAGTTAACAAGCTCTTTAACGAAGTATGGTTTTGTGCAATTGCTGGCCGACTATTCGTTGTTTACATATAATAGAAACGACATATTTCTTGGTCTTTTGGTATATGTCGATGACATGATAATAGTGAGACTTAAGAGTTTCCTTGATCGTAGTTTCGGAGTAAAAGATCTCGAAAAACTGAAATACTTCTTGGGTATAGAAGTGGCACACGATCCGAAGGGGCTGTTTCTCAGCCAACGCAAATATGCGTTACAGATAATTGCGGAAGCAGGCATGGAAGGAGCAAAACCGGTTAGTACTCATATTCAGCCAAATCATAAGTTGGCATTGGCAGAGGGATACGTATTGAAGGATCCCATGAAATATAGGCGGCTGGTTGGTCGCCTAATACATTTGACGATAGCGCGGCCAGACTTGGTTTATGTCGTACACATCTTGTCACAATTTGTTCATGCTCCGAGAAAAGAGCATTTAGAGGCGGAATATCGAGTCCGATTGGGCTAGCTGCCTCTTGTCAAGGAAGTCTTTAACTGGCTATTATGTTGCATTGGGAAATTCTCCAGTTTCGTGGAAGGCGAAGAAAGAGACAACCGTAGCAAGGTCAACGGCAGAGGCCGAATATCGGGCATTGGCAGCCGTGACTAGTGAACTTATTTGGTTAAAGTCATTTCTTTCGTCGCTTGGTGTATACACGGCCTATGAAGATTTTTTGTGAGAATCAAGCGTCGTTGCACATTGCGAAGCATCCGGTTTTCATGATCGAACGAAGCATATCGAAATTGACTGTCACTTTGTCCGTCATCATCTCATGGGTGGTGCGATATCAGCTTCACACATACGGAGTAAGGACTAGATTGCTGTTTACAAAAGCCTTGGGCGGAGAAGTGTTTGAATATCTTCAGTCCAAGTTGGGCATTGGCTTACCAAGCGTCCCAACTTGAGGGGGAGTATTAGACGATATTTTCGGAATTGGTTATATTTGGTGTATCATATTGTTATTGCGTTATATTGCTACCTTTTTCTTAAGTTTTAGAATAGGTAAGTAAATATTATGGGTACATGTATTAGCTATAAATGCGTTTTCATTGTACATGATTATTCACTGAATATACAAGAACTTTTTCCTTAAACAATTGTCTGCCATTTCTTTACATCCTGACATCATTTTTGTGATTATTAATTTTGTATGGGTGTTTTTTCTTACTTATGATTATGCGCAGTTTGAAAAACATAAATTTTAGCAATGAAGTGCTAATTGATCATTAGACAGTGGTCTTTTTTTTTTTTTTTTTTTGGTACCTAGACAGTGGTCTTTAGTTTGCTGTATTTTCGTGTATTTGAATTTCATTGAAGGAAAAGTTAGTAGTCATCAATCATCAAATTGGTGGAGCACTGGAGCATATATCCTATTTTTTTTTCATTAATGAGGGGTGGTATTCGTTACTTGGATTAGAAATTTGGAATCCCGTTTGCGTTGATCTGTCTATTTGTCATCCCCTTAATACCAAAAAATAGAAGAAACAAATAGCGTGTTTAGTTATTAAACAAATTGAACTTAGTGTGTCTGTTTTTTTGGTGATTGAAAGTTGATATATACCGTTATTTTTTCCCTTGGTCTTTGTAACTACATGTGCAACAATGTTATATATCTCTGTGGGGTCCCTGAAGATGGGGAGATAGAGGACGTGGATTTGGATTGATACGGTAGCTGTTTGCAAAAAATTAAGCTTTAGTCCACCCTAAATTATTCCTTTTTGAAGTGATATTTCAAGCTTATTTATGGAGCTATGTTTTCTATACTGGATGTGATTGAATGAATTTGTTCTTTTAAAAGAATTGCTTAATTTAACACTATATGTTAATCAAATTGAGGATTGAAATCCTTAAGAACATTCGATGATTGAATTCTATGGCAAGAAAGCCGCTGAAACATCTGGCTTAATGAACGAAGCAGACAGTCCTAGATAACTCGTCCCAAAAGCACTAAACCAAAGCAATAGAAGCTTAAATATTATCAAAAAGAAGAAAAAAAGAATTTGCAGGATTACTGAAATGACAAATAAATTATAATCTGTTATTTGTTGTAATTTGAGAACTAACGTCTGCAATGAGCTTTGCACATATATAGGCAATCGTAGAAGCAAGAACCACCACAATGAAGTGGACAATCCAACCTCTTCCACGTACATCGTCCCTGGCCCATACATTGTGCATATTCTCCCACCTTGTATTCTCCCTTGTCATACTTCCTATTTATTCCTTTTCTTCGCCCTCGGCCACATGGGCCCCACTTCCACCACCCCGCTCCGCCACCTCCCCATCCCCATCCTCCCCCTCCTCCTCCGCCGCCACCACCACCACCTCCACCTCCACCCCATCCCCATGCAAACCCACCTCCACCTCCACCTCCGCCTCCGCCTCCGCCTCCGCCCCCGCCCCCGCCCCCGCCCCCGCCCCCATTGCCACCTCCACCACCGCCCTCACCACCACCGGCACCACCACCACCATACTGCCCGCCTTTCTCGAGACTAATGAAGGACTCGGTATGATTAGTCGTAGTTAAGTTGTTTTCTGTTGTGGAACGGGCACTTAGCATGCTAATGCATTGGCCTAGTACAAACACAGAAAACACAATGACTAACCTTGACATTGTTCTTGTTTCCATATAGGAACACAGTTGGGTTTGACAATTGCTTAGCTCAACTAAATATGTACTATATCTATATATAGTAACATTTCATTGTTTTAAAAACATACTTACATAGTACACTATTAAATACAGAGAACTTACAAGTTACGGTAACAAAACATCCTTTTATTACACTCATCCCTACCTTACGAGGAGAATGATGGATGTCTTGGTCTGTACTCAACTGCTCTACTTATTAACATTGCATGCGACATGCAATTGATGCAATTAGCCAATACATACACTCATGAAACAACTACAATCTCTACTACATATATCTATATACAATTGGTATAACACAATATTAATATTAGTATTTAAATTTAAGGAAACATGCCTAAGCTTGATTTAATAAAAATAGTACTCCCTCCTAGTCACTCATTTCTTCCCCTTTCCCTTTTAGACAAAAATTAAGGAAATGAATTTGGATCACACAAAACACACTACCCCACATACAAATGAATTTAGACCACACAAAACACACAACCCCACATCTAAAAGGGAAAGAGGGAAGAAAACTCGACTTACCCAATAAGAAAAGAAAGAAGAAAAGACCGACTAAGAGGGAGTACTATGTCTTAATGTATTACCGCTTTAGGTGTCTGTTTACCTTTCATTAGCATATGAAATTATGAATGGGAGGAGGTAGTATTGTTTATTTAGTGGGATAAAACTCCATTACCAAGTGTCTGTGAATTACCTTTTTCTCATATTATTCGATTTCCGCAAATTCTCATTTCAGACGGCTCACTTTCGTCTGAAAAATAATACGGGATTATGTTACAACATTTTGGTAAAATGTAACCCCAACATATGGCAACTTATTTTTAATAGCGGTCATATGTAGCTGTAAAATGGTTACAAAATCTCATCTATTGCTTCAGCCAAAAATAGTATGTCAACTGTTTATTTTCATTCTAGAGCTCATTAATAAAGGTATTTTACTAGGTATGTTTCAATGAGATTAGAACTTGGTCGCATGCATCGCCATTTTTAAGCCTCACTAAAAATAACACATGCTCTTGGATTTTAGATTTCACATTGTACTCAAACCGTGTTACCAAGGCGTTTCCAAGGGTTATTATCCAAAAATAAGAATAATTGTGAGCACCAGAGGAACAAATTAAGGAAAAAGGATTACGTATCGGATGTATTATCTCATACCCTTTGAGTTTTTGAGTTTACATATATTTTGTTTTGAGTATTTATAATTTACAAGTTATATAATATTTTTTTGATGAAAAAACTCAAAATTAATTAATTTATAAGTATAATTTTTGAGCAATGTTTTCTTTTTTAGCTTAATATTTAAGTAAACGTGCTCAAAAACATTATAATAAAAACTAAATTTCTTTAAACTAAAACTCAAAAAGTTTTTCATAAAATTCATAATCAGATGTACTATCTCTGATATATAATCCATAAACTGAACAAACTATCTATGCTCGTCTAGTGGTACATCGTTGATTCAATTCTCGTAGTCATCAAATGTTATAAATTTTTTTATGCACCCCACCGACCATATCGCTGAACCGCGTCTAGCCGACAAGTTTTACTTACATCCTTAGAACTCGAAAACAATTATAGAATCATTTTTTTGCTCGTTTTTTTTCTCCATAATCTCGTGTAAAGAACGATAGAAATGCCAAGATAAGTAGAATACATCATATATGTTGGAAATACGTACCTCAATAGCGGAATGGTACGGAAGATCGACGTGCCGACGTTCTGTCCACGAAACCCGAAACCGATGGCTACTAGAGTCACCGTAGGTAGTTCACACCCCAAATCCCAAAAGCTCAAATAATGGTGACTTTGTTGTGATTGTGTATTACTGTTTTTTGTATTTGTGATGTCTCCTTAGCTTCATATCAGTCCTATATTTATACTGTCACAATTTGACAGTTACAAGAGGAAGATGAATGGAGATAATGAGCATTAAACATATTTAATTGTCTCATTATCTCAGCTATAATTTCTGTCATAATCTCAGTCATAAAAGAGATTGTATGACTAACAACAATTGTAACAGTCACCATAAAGATGGCCGTTCAAAATTCAATACTCCCACTCGGCCACACAACCGAGTCAAATCTCCCACTTGGTCACACAGCCAAGCTAATCACAAAACAATTCAAGAAAACTAACAATCACATCTCATACAGGAAGATGGGGTGTGCGACCAATATGTAACAAGTAGTGTTATATTAAGTCACCATTAAAACTAACATAACACTTTCATAATAACGATTCCCCAGATTATTCAAACAACACCGCAGCATACACTGTCCCTTTATGCTATAACATGTTACGTAGTTATACTCACAATATAACCGCCGGCCGGGCTTAACATGGTGTAGTTGAATTAACCATTCCTTAGACACTAATGAAAATCTATCTTAACTTGACTGCTTTCCTAACATGACCCGTTGAACCAACGACTTTATGATTCTCCGAAATCACGTTAAAGTAGCAACATCAAATCTTAATTTCATCTCACAGCTCCAAGTCAAAAGGGCTTCGTCCCAAAATAGGACACCTGAGTCCAAAGGGCTCACACAGCAACAGATTAGGGAATTATCTGTCACTCCTTTCGGTCGACAAAACACACATAGTATGATATATGTGTCACAACATAGCTCCCACTACGGTGGGCATGCCACTCTTCTATGTCGTGCAAATCAAAAGTCTAGATACTACATAAGTTTCTAACCCGAGTCGCCTGATTGACATACTTTATGTTCAATCCTACACTCAAGATTTGGTTTCCAAAGCTTCAGTATGAGAGACATGTATCTCATACTCGACTCTTTTGGAGTCTCATCTTAGACACACTAAGGCGACTATGTAACGAGTCAATAAACTACTTATACTACACAATTATAAGTTAATCATCCATACACACACTTAGTGCTAACATGACTCAATCTCATCTTGCATGCTCCACTAGCATCAAGGCGATTACCTGTGTGACTAGGTATCATATAACTTGGTGACATCTCTTACGTGCCTTAACATGCAACAAATGCTTATGAACATTTCATAGAAGAAAAAACAAATTTATTCCATAATGCTCAATACAGGTCCATTATCCAATACATGTCAAAAACTTAAAACAAGATTACAAGCATAAACTAAAACCTTTGCAAACCTAAGCTCCTCACATGAGCTCGAAACACATCTCTAGCAATAGGTTTAGTTAACGGATCAGCTATCATCTTATTAGTCGATATATACTTAATGGCTATCTCCTTATTCTTTATGGCGTCTCGTACAAAATGATAACGCCTCTTAATATGCTTGGTCTTTCTATGGAATTTTGGATCTTGGGCAAATTGGATAGCAGCAGTATTGTCACAAAACATTTCTACAGGTTCATCAACTTTAGGAGTAAGTTTCAGATCCTGAAGAAAACACCTTAGCCACATTGCCTCTTGAACGGCAAGGCTAGTAGCGACATACTCTGCTTCCATAGTCGACAAAGCAATGCAGTCTTGCTTCTTACTGCACCAGGATATTGCACCTCCACCAAGGATAAAAGCATATCCTGAGGTCGATTTAGACTCATCTAAATCACCACCCCAATCAGCATCCGAATATCCCTTCAATCTCAAGTCCCCACCTTGAAAACAGAGGACTAGATCACTTGTACCACGAAGATAACGCATGATTCTCTTGACTCCTTGCCAGTGCGCAGGTCCTGGGTTGCTTTGGAAACGACTTACCAAGCCAACCGCATAGCAAATGTCTGGCCTTGTACACAACATGGCATACATCAAACTACCAATCGCACTAGCATATGGAACATTGCTCATTTGATTCTTTTCTGCATCCGTTTTAGGACATTGATCAAGGCTTAAAGTTTTACCCTTTTCAACTGGAGTGTCAATGGGTTTGGAATTATGCATCCTAAATCGTTCCAACACTTTTTTAATATATGACTCTTGAGACAAACCAAGAAGTTTCTTAGAACGATCTCTCATAATTTCCACGCCTAGGACATACCTAGCTTCACCCATATCTTTCATCTCAAAGACAGAGGATAACCACTTCTTAGCAGCATTAATCATCTCCAAGTTGTCACCAGCTAGGAGTATATCATCAACATACAATGAGAGAAACACAATCCCTTTTGCAGTTTTATTGACATACACACAATGGTCTTCATCTACCATATAGAAGCCAAACTCAGTTATGGCCTCATGGAATCTGAAATACCATCGCCTAGAAGATTGCTTTAGACCATATATAGATCTTTTAAGATGACACACTTTGTCATCTTGACCTTTTGAGACAAACCCAATAGGTTGATCCATATAGATCTCTTCCTCAAGTGTCCCATTGAGGAAAGCAGTCTTTACGTCCATTTGGAACAACTCCAAGTCCAAATGGGCAACTAGGGCTAGCAAGAGGCGAATAGAGGCAAGTCTCACCACAAGAGAAAATGTCTCATCATAGTCTATACCCTCAATTTGGGTAAAACCTTTCGCCACTAATCGGGCCTTGAACTTATCAATTGACCCATCCGCTTTACGCTTGACTTTGAAAACCCATTTGTTCCCAATTGACTTACGTTTAGACGGAAGGTCAACAAGTTCCCAAACTCCATTCTTTGTCATAGAGTCCATCTCGTCCTTCATAGCATCCATCCACTCTTGACTATTTGGTGAATCCATAGCTTCTTTAAAAGAAGTAGGCTCATCGATCTCTGTAATAGCGCAAAGGAATGCTCGCTCTTCGATATCAAAATATCGACGAGGAATTCTCCCTCGTTCACTCTTACGTTCCATACCAGTAATGGAAGAATCTCTCCCACTATCTTCTAAAGACACGGGTTCTTGAACTTGAGAACTAATCTCTTGTTCTATACTTGAGGGTTGAGGACTAACCTCAATTTCAAGTGGATCTTCACTAATAGGCAAATTCCCATCTTCTCGAATTATAGGACTATTCCCATCATTCACACCACTAGACGGGATTTCGCCATCTCTAGTGACATCGAGAGTTCTAAATTCCCCCTCTTCACCTAGAGATGGTTGTTGTAACTCATACAACTCGAGATCTTTCTTAATTTCACCAATACTTGGGAACTCATCCTCAAGAAAAACAACATTACGAGAATCAATCTCAGTCATGCCACCATTAGGGTGCTCACCATACATCACATATCCTTTCGAATGCTCAGGATATCTAACGAACACCATTTTGGTTGCTCTTGGACCAAGCTTGCCATGTTTATGGTTCGGGTTATGCACATAGCCCGCCGAACCCCACGGACGTAAATGATCCAAAGAGGGCTTTCTCTCATACCACAACTCATATGGTGTGAGGGGTACACTTTTACTTGGCACACGGTTGAGAATGTAAGTTGCCGTAAGCAACGCATCTCCCCAATAACTAATTGGTAGGTTGGCTTGAGCCATCATCGACCTAACCATGTCAAGTAAAGTACGGTTCCTTCTCTCCGCAACACCATTTTGTTGTGGAGTATGAGGAATCGTAAGTTGTCTACGTATACCCTTTTCCTCACAATACCCTTTGAACATATCAGAAAGGTATTCCCGACCACGATCAGTTCGAAAAGTCTTAACTTTTCGATCCAATTGGTTCTCAACTTCCGCTACAAAACGCTTGAACGTATCAAGTGCTTCATAACGACGAGATAACAAATACACATAACCAAAACGTGTATAGTCATCAATAAAAGTGAGGAAATATATAGCACCATGACGAGCCCTTACATTTAAAGGCCCACAAATATCAGAATGGATTAGCTCTAAAGGACATGAAGCTCTTGAAGCCTTACTAAAAGGATTCTTGCTTGCTTTACCAGCTAGACAAGGCTCACATATGGGCAACTTAACCCTAGTAAGCCGGTCTAAAAGACCATCTTTAGCTAGTCTGTTCATTCTTTCTTGGCCAATATGACCAAGTCTAGCATGCCATTTAACAGAATCAGAATCAACATCATAACGAGAAACAAAAGCATAAGATGAATTATCATAAAAATCATCCAAGTCAAGTACAAAGAAACCATTTTTCAAAATACCACGGCCAAACAATTCGCCATGATACAAAATATCCAAACTACTGTCTTTAAAATTGAAAACAAAACCTAATTTCAATAAACTAATTACTGAAACTAAGCAACATCGCACCCCAGGTGCATAGAGGGCATCATGTAGAAGCATTGTATTGCCTCCACTTAGCTTTATTTGATAGGTTCCAGTTCCAAGGACATCTTCCTCACTACCGTTCCCAAGCATGACGGTTTGTGAACCCACGGGAAAACAATGATAGTCCACAAAACCATCACGATCACGAACTATGTGCTTGCTCGCCCCCGTATCTACAATCCAATTAGGAAGAGAATTAGCAACTAATGCATGGGAACATACAAACAAATCATGATCATTAGAGGGGAAAAGTACCTTCTTTGGCTCAGGACAATTTTGAGCAAAATGACCTTTCTTCTCACAGTTATAGCACTTCACACGCGCTAAATTGACCCTTTTAGGCTCTTTTGCCTTTTGTTGCTTTTGAACTCCATCTTGTGGTCCATTTGGCTTTGTAGGGCGTCTCCCTTTCTGGCCCCTCTTACCCTTGTTGTTCTTAAACTTATTATGAACAACAAGTGCAGCAGCAGGAGTATGTGGTTTGAGCGCCTTTTGACGCTCCACCTCCATTTCCACATGTTTGGCAAGTTCAGTGAAAGTCTTGATATTTTCACTGTGAGACATGAGGAGCTTAAAATTTTTCCACTCCTCAGTGTCGGAGGGAAGAGAGCGAAGCACATTCACCACTTGCTCCTCATCGGGCACATCTCGCCCAGCAGCTTTCAGATCACGTATCATGGCACTCATGACACGTAAATGTTCAGTCACATTGTGTTTAGGATCAATCGAATAATCCATCCACTTCAGGTTCAAAGCACGGAGCCTTGTCGCCGAGGTTTGACCAAACACGATCTTAAGCTTATCACACATGTCCTTAGCAGTAGGACACATTTCAAACTCACCAATCAAATCATTGTGCATGCAAAACAACATAGTAAAGCGTGCAGAACGATCCTTTTTGAACCACTCATCATAGAGTTTCAAGTTTTCATTATATTTAGCCATATCCTCAGGTTTCTCAGGTTCCTGAGGCTTAGCCACAGTAGTAGTCAAAGTTTCAAGTACCTCACGTTCATTAAGAAGATACTGAATCTTCCTACGCCAGATGTCATAGTTAGTACCATCTAGCTTTTCAGTTGTGGACAAATCACCAATCATATTTTTAGCCATCTACAAGTATATATTAACAAAATGGACATAAGGCACGGTCGGAAAAATTAAAGTACCCCAAGAATTTTATCATTTATATCACATGTTCGAAAATTTCGCCAAGCTCATAATCATCACACAATTACATAAATAATAAAATTCTTATAAAAATTAATCTTTCATCATAAAATTATTACGAAACAAATCCGTACATCATAAAATTTAAGCTAAACACATTAGCATTACCAAAAAGAAAATATCTCCAAGACATTAATCTTATAAAAAAAACAACTATGTAAAACATATTTACACAAGCTATTTATTTCGCAATATTATAATAAAAGTAGTACAAAAAATATATGATCGCAAAATAATCATAAGTAGTACAACATATTTACACAAAATACGTATATAATGGTTTAGTAAGTAGTACAACACTACAACACAAGTAGTACAATAATAAGTAGTTAAACATTAACAAGCAGTAAGTACACATAACTAGTACAAGTCAAAAAGAAAAAAACACACTGCCAATTGTACCATTACACATCTATATTCACAAGTCACAAACAAAAGAATAATAATAAAATACATACTTCTTCCCTCTTTCCTCTGCATCATTTAGAATCATTCAATTTTCAACAAAAACAAAGCACAACTTCTCCATTATTCTCACGGAGAACAAATCTCCATTTAAAAATAAAAAATACTTCACATAGAAGCAAAAAACAGAGAGCGATCGGACGACCACCATCGTTACCCAGTCGACTGAGCCGCCTCACGTTCTCAACGCGCCACAGCCGGTGTCGGCGTGTGACACGCACGCGCCCTTCCTCGGCATCAGACGGTGGTTCGTTACCCAGATCGTCGCCTTACAAGTCGACTGAACCGCCTCACGTCCTCAACGCGCCATCGCCGATGTCGGTGCGTGACACACACGCGCCCTTCCTCTGCATCAGACGGTGGTTCGTGTCATACACGAAGCACGGTTTTGACTTGGGTATATCCGATGGTCACGAAGACCGAAGACGAAAACGGGTAAGAATTCATTATTCTCAATATTGACGATGGAAACCAGAGGAGGCATAGAAGTAATACAGTATATATAAAAAAAATTCCTGTTAATCCGAGTCCATTTTATGTTTCATATAAACAAAAATAATCTCATACAATTGTTATTAAAACAACAAATATTTTACTATAAATCTGTTCGGGACAGAAGCCGACAAGTTCGGCTCTGATACCAATGTTGGAAATACGTACCTCAATAGCGGAATGGTACGGAAGATCGACGTGCCGACGTTCTGTCCACGAAACCCGAAACCGATGGCTACTAGAGTCACCGTAGGTAGTTCACACCCCAAATCCCAAAAGCTCAAATAATGGTGACTTTGTTGTGATTGTGTATTACTGTTTTGTGTATTTGTGATGTCTCCTTAGCTTCATATCAGTCCTATATTTATACTGTCACAATTTGACAGTTACAAGAGGAAGATGAATGGAGATAATGAGCATTAAACATATTTAATTGTCTCATTATCTCAGCTATAATTTCTGTCATAATCTCAGTCATAAAAGAGATTGTATGACTAACAACAATTGTAACAGTCACCATAAAGATGGCCGTTCAAAATTCAATA
>JAIUZE010016797.1:0-10352 GCA_022085475.1 Heliosperma pusillum
CAGCATGTTCAGGCCCCACCAGGAATGACATGACACACTTAAGCCTTTGAGTAAGGATTTATTGATGGTTTTGTACAGAATAGACCAACAAGAGATGGGCATGTAATCAAGGAAAGTACTACTAATCAGCTTCTTTGGAATCAAGGTAATTAAAGTAGCATTAGCATGCTTGCTCATTTTCCTTGATCTGAAAAAAGCTTGGACAGCATTGCAGAAGTCATTCCCAATATAATACCAAGAGCCTTTATAGAAAGCAGAGGAAAACCCATCAGGTCCAAGGCTCTTGTTAGAGCCAATAGAAAAAAGGGCAGCCTTAATTTCAGCATTCTCAACAGGTCTATTTAGACCCTCAAAATTACCCTCCATCAAGCAATTTTCCATTTGAATATAATCAGTATCAAGAGGAATAACAGGAGTAGCCTTACCAAGAAGACATTCATAGTACTCCACAAAAGCATTAGCAACCTCAGTTTGACCAATCATGTCATCCCCTTTACTATCTTTAATATGACCAATGATTTGTTGATAATTTCTCATTTTAATTCTAGCATAAAAGTATTTTGAAGAAGAGTCGTTCTGAGATATATGCAGACTCTTAGCTTTTTGTTTTAGGATTTTTTTCTCAATATTCCATAGCTTAATGAACTCTGCAAGCCTAGTCTTCTCTTGCTCAAGCAAAGAGGGGGATAAAGGGTTGCTTTGAAGATCAAGCTGACAATCAACAAGGTTAGCCCTAGCTTCAGTTACCCTCCCTCTTATACCCCTAAAGTTCTTTCTATGCATCTCCTTCAGTTTGTGTTTCACAAGCTTAAGCTTAGAAAAAAAACTTGAAAGAGGAAGAGCCCTAAACAGGAGTATTCCAAGCATCCTTCACAGTATTATGATAATCGGGGTGATCAGTCCAGCAATTAAGAAAGCTAAACCTATAGCCCTTAAACTCATCATTTAGGTTAGTAACAATGACTGGAGAATGGACAAAGATCCCAGCAGGGAGGAAATTAGCAGAAGTGGCAGGAAAGAAAGTATGCAAATCAGCATTCACCAAAGCCCTGTCCAAGGTGGATCAAACAATGGTATCAACATCTTGTTTATTAGTCCAAGTGAACTCACAACCAATACCCTGAAGATCATCAACTTGACACCTAAGAAGGAAAGAATTGAAGTCCAGAATACCCTCCAAATGGGGAGGAGAACTGCTAATCCTCTCCGAGACATCCCTAACAACATTAAAATCTCTCATCATGAGCGAACAGTCAACAGACTGCCTAAGACTGATAAGAGCATTCTAGAGGCCCCGCCTCTCCTTATCATCATTACTAGCATAGATGATAGTAAGATAGATAACATTATTAGTAGCATGATGAGTAATTCTACAGTGAATAAAATGAGCATGGATGACCTGACAATCAATGGTAATGGTACCACGTTTCCATACAACCCAAATCCTTCCATTATAATGGTGATCATAGTTACAAAGAACTTTGTAGTCTTTAAATCTACTATTAATATTTTTTTTTGCTTTATTCACCTTAATCCTAGTTTCAAGTAACCCAAGAATATCCACATTATTACCAGCCAGGAAGTGGAGAACCTCATGCTGCTTAAGAGGGTCATTACCCCCTCTTATGTTCTAAGTGGAGATATTTATTTACCTCGGTCAGGTGGAAGAACTCCCACTGAGAGGTGCTACGTTATCTCTGCAGCCAGACCAGGAGGCTGGCTCAAAAAAGGGCCAGGGGATAGCCCTCTCTTCAAGGCTATTTGAGGTTCTATCCCCTCCCCTACCTTGACACATTCTTGATGCATTACAAAAGGCTGAGGAAGGTCATGAACAGGTACAAAATTACCCATATAACCCTCTTCATTTCCTGCTGAGGTACCACCTAGTGGTAAGGATCCAGTAGATAAATGTTCCTTCAACATCCCATCAGACAAACATTCTACCTGGTCCATTAGTGATTCAAAGTTATTAGATGTAACAACTGTTGGAGTGAGTGTCCTCAACAGTAATGCGATCACATAATTAAATCACAATAATAAGAATACAAAGGGATGATGAATATTATAGTCAACCGGTCAACATAAATCGGTAACGATTGACTCAATTGAGTTTGACGTTACTGTCGTATGACGGTGGTGATCAGTTGATCCCTTGAGGTCACACCTAAAGGACAATCTCCTAATCATGTACATTAATTAATTGTATAGAGATACAGATTAATTAATCCCTTAAATTGAACTAAGTTTATATTAGTGAGAATAATATCTTATTGTAATATGATTAAATAAGATTCATTTTAGTAATTTAATCGTTATATTACTAAGAATGCATTATGTTTATGAAACATTTGAGATAAGCAAAATTGGTTGATTATAATTACAAATTATTGTAGATTATATTAACTAAATATGAGATGACCCATTTTATTTACATGTAATTATAAAATATGACTTAAAATGTTAAGTCTAATTTATTTGTTATGAAATTGCATTTAAATTAGTTAAATGCACATTTATAAGCCAAATTACATGTTACATGTCACATGTCACATTTGTGACAAATGACAAAATGCAAAAATAAAATGGACACCCATTTTAAGAGGGTGCGCCGGTTTTTGTAGTGTATATTAGGGTGATTAGTTTTTGTGTGTTATTATAATTGAGAATTAGGCACAATCATACACTAGACTAATACCTACACACAACCTAGTACCTTGTTAAGAACAAATGAAAGGGACAACACCACACCCATGTGATGGGTGGGTGGCCGGATCACTCAAGTGAATAAGAGGACAAATTTTTCCTCTTAATTCCTTCACTCAATCTAATTTTGCATGTAGCATGCTTATCTCTCTAGCTCTCCATCTCTCACTAAAAGAAAAACTTAAAGAAGTTCTTCAACAAATTTTGAGTTCATATTTCTAATAAAATTACTAGTGTAGTAATAAGAGTTATTTATTTTTAAGGGCTTCTGTCATTTTATACTAGTGTAGTATACTTTAGTAGTGATTTGGAGATTGTATTGGGTGCAACTTATAAGAGAGTTTCTAATTTGAAACCAGGAGTTCATCCCTTCATTCATAGCTCAAGAACAATATTTGAAGGGAGTTCAAATATTGTGCCCATTTCCTTTATCATCAATGTAAGAAATTGTTATTTCTTTATTCTTTGTTATGCATGCATAAGATCCAAATAGTTTAAAAGTAAACTATTAATAATATGATATTAGAAATGTCTAATATCGAGTTTAAGAAACTTAGAACAACTCCTTCAGATGTAGATGCTGATGCTCTCTTCAAGGCTATTTGAGCATCCTCATCCTTATCCCTCTTGCTGCATTCTTGATGCTTTACAGTAGCAGACAGATTAGGAGCACTTTCAGGGTCAGTTTCTCCCAAGATGCCTGCTGTTGAGGTACCACCTAGCAAACAAGGTTCACAACCAGATTTAGGAAGGGAATCCATAGGATGTGGTTTAGGAGCAGTTTTTGTTCTGTTCTTCTTACATGTCTTGTCCTGATGTCCCATTTTCCCACAGCTCTTGCAATAAAATGGGATCCATTCATACTCAATCCTTTGTTCAAAAGGCCCAAAAAGAGTATTGAGACAAACTGAAGAAGACAAAGTAGCAGATATGTATGTTTCAACCATTACCCTGGCAAAAGAAAGCTTTGCCTTGCAAGTAGTATGTAGGTCTGCAAACATGGGTCTCCCAACTTTGCTTGCAAGTTTGCTCAACACAATACTGGACCATAGATAAGGGTCAAAATCAGGGAAAAACACCCACATAGGTATAATGGAAACCTTCTCCATGACTGTAGAAAAAGAAGGAGTCCACTGCTTAAGAATAAGGGAATTATTACTAAGTTTCCAAGGACCATTTTTAAGGACATTGTTCATCTCCAGCTCAGTAGTGAATCTGAAACTAAACCAGCCCTTCTTGAAATACTGGACTATGGGTTTAGCAAATCCACTCCATTTTTTTCCACAAATTCCTCCATCTGTTTCAAGGATGGTTTCATACCAATTACATGCCCCATAAGGGTAAATTGCCATATTTTCAGTTCATCTTGGAAATCATCCAACCCCACCTCAATGTCAATGGAGTTTTTGCTTTCCTCATGAAAGAACAAGTTCATTCCAACTTGGTTTTTGGGCTTAACAATGTCAGACCATTTCTTTCCAACAGTCCTCCCTTAATTACCCAAGCCATTATAGCATTCACAGGTTTAGGAGAGACAGAGACTGAAGCATTATTACCCGTAGCATCACCCAAACTATCAGCAGCAGAATTCACCAAATTTCTGGATTCTTCTGAAACTATAAGGATAACACTAGGACTAGCAGCAGGAATATTCACATTTTTGTCCTTAACAACAGAGGAATCACAAATTGAGGTTGGATTAACAATGGTGAGTCTAGGAGTAGCAGAAACATGAACATTAGTCAATTTTTTAGGTGTCCTAGTTCCAGAACTTTGAATCGCATCAACAATAATATCATTCAAGCAAAAATTGCGAGAGAAAGGCTCATGGGTTTTGAACGAAGTATCAGAATTACCTACAAAATTATCATGAGAGTGATCAGCAGAGCTAGAGGAAGCCAATGGTGTGCTTATCTTGGGTGGACGGCCTCTCCCTCGCTTCATCGTAGAGGATGAGTTCATCAATGGCGGAAGAATTACAGAGAAAACAGTTTTAGAGAGAGAAGGTTCATCTCTCTAAGTCGATTATTATTATTATTCAATACATACAGTTTTAATCATAAGTAATATGTGATAAATATTTATGCACGATCAATGTTTTACAAATAAGGTATATAATACATTTTTTTGAAGATAACAATTAAAAATAAAATAAAGAAAGGAGTAACCTTTCTTTTTCTCATGTATTTTATCACAAATCCTCCAATAAGTTTATAGTAAATATCCATATGTCATGCCATATGGAACATATATTATAGCTACTACATTATCTATATTGATGTCGTGGCACATGACAGATATCATATTTAATTAAACTAAAGTGTATTCGAATAATTCAAGAATCAATATTAAGTTCCTAAATTAGATAATTTTATAATACGTTATTTTCAAAATAAACTATTTTTTGTTCAAAAGAATATGAATATAATTTGACGCATTATTTTTCAATTTATTTTATAAACGATCTATTATGATTATGTATAAAATATATAGGGTCCAAACTCAACTGGTTCGAATGTTTTAGTTGTGTCTTCATATTTATAAGAAATTTACACGTTTTATTTTTTAGCAGCTATATATAATGATGTTTAAGAATTTACCTATATAATAAAATAGATTGAACTTTCTCAGAGATAATTTGTCGAGGTTTATTTCAAGTTATATATTTATATATAAAATAAAATTAAAATGCACTCGCTAACATAGTGTACATACTGGTTATCACACTATTTAAACCCTCTTGAAATATTTTATATTTTAATTTTTAATTTCTCGTAATATAAATTATTCACTCACATGTAAATACTACTTCGTATCTCTTAGTAACTACCTTGGTCTTTTTATGAGTATTATTACTTTCAAAAATATATTATGGTTGATGGATTAATTGTCTAAAGTTTATTACTTTTTGAAAACGTTTTTTTACCTAAACATAACCATTGTGAGACACTCACTCATATGATGTATATATAAAAATATTTCAATTAATATATTGGAAATTATACTTAATTGATAATAGTTTTCGCAATAAACGTGATTCACAAATTTAAGAATTTTTATCAAAACTTTTTTTAAAAGTTAGAATCAAATCACCGTACTTATCTAATCTAATTTGATTTAATAAATATTATAACAGTTTATTAGCCCATAATTAATACTTTGCTGAGATTTATGCATTTTTTAATTATGTTCATATTTAATAATTAGTTGTAATAAATGATTGTCATTAGGTTTGAAAACGTCACATGACGCATCCACGACGTTTCAACCGGTTGATGCATCGGCAGCGTTTAATATGCAAAAATTTATTGATGCACTAAAATACGCTCCAGATGCATGAACACGAGTACTAGGTGCATGAAAAATGTTAGATACGTGAAAAAGATTACACGGTGCATGAAAATTAATAAAAATATTTCGCCTCGATTTTTGTCAGTAGCTTATAACTATTTTACCACGAAATATGTCTTCTAGCCATATAGTTCTACGCTGAATCCAAAAATGTTGTTATATAATGAATTTTGTAAGTCGGAGTTCTCACGGTTCTCATTATCTAAGTGGTTCTCACCGGATCCCAATTCTCTCTCTCTCTCTCTCTCTCTCTCTCTCTCTCTATATATATATATATATATATATATATATATATATATATATATATAGAGGCAAGTTATAATGAGTCCACCTCCATAATTGAGTCCCTAAGTCCTAATACTAACCATTAGATTAAATGAAATGGATGGTTGTGATTAAATTAGAGATTTTTGTAATTAAATGGTGAAATTAGATATTAATTACATGCAGTCTGCTTTTTGTACTCCCAATACTGACAAATTCACAATAATTAGAATCTCATTGATTAGTGTTGTACGTGAAAACAAAAAAAATGCTTCATCTTCTCCTTTTTTTTCCCCGACTCACTCCATTTGATGAAACCATTTTCCGTTTCATGATTCAATTTTTTCCATTTAATCAACCTACTTCTCTCTCTAAAGTTAAACATCCTTATCTTTTTTTTCTCTCAATTGAAGGCCGTCTTTCGTAGCCTTATGGCTGACATGCAGATTATACTGCTCAACAATGGTAATTTTTTGATTCTTAATTAAGATTTGTTATATTGTTTATTTGTTACAATATAATCGTTTTATTGTTGACGAAACTGTGTATGGGTTACCAGGTTTAAATTTTTGCATCATGAACGATTATTATTAACTGGATAAATTTGATGATGAATGAATGTAGGTATAGATGATGATAAATTTCTTTTTGTATAAGCAACTGGTTTAAATTTCATAAATTGTAGATAGAGTTTTATAATTTGTAGTTAGAGTTTCATAATTCTATAAGTTTGTGTATTGGTTACCAGGTTTAAATTTTTGCATCATAAACGATTATTATTAACTGGATAAATTTGATGATGAATGAATGTAGGTATAGATGATAAATTTCTTTTTGTATAATTAACTGGTTGAAGTTTCATAATTTGTAGTTAGAGTTTTATAATTTGTAGTTAGAGTTTCATAATTCTATAAGTTTGTGTATGGGTTACCAGGTTTAAATTTTTGCATCATGAACGATTATTATTAACTGGATAAATTTGATGATGAATGAATGTAGGTATAGTTGATGATAAATTTCTTTTTGTATAAGCAACTGGTTGAAGTTTCATAATTTGCTGTTAGAGTTTCATAATTTGTAGTTAGAGTTCCATAATTTGTAGTTTCATAATTTGTAGTTAGAGTTTCATAATTTGTAGTTAGAGTTCCATAATTTGTAGTTTCATAATTTGTAGTTAGAGTTTCATAATTTGTAGTTAGAGTTACAGCCTTTATTGATTAAAGTTACGTGAAGATGAATTATAGTTACGTAAGTCACTGTTGAAATGAAAAGTCAGACTAGTTCAAGGTACAAAAATAAAAAGTTTCATTATAAAATGTTAAAGTTACATGTACGGGTTTTAAGTGAAAAAAAACTTTAAAGTTTCATATCGATTAAAGTTTCATAATTTGTAGTTAGAGTTTCATAATCAGTAGTCAACACACAGGTCTATCCTTGTTTATCCTAAAGTTTCATAAATAGTAGTTAGAGTTTCATAATTTGTTGTTAGAGTTTCATAAACAGTAGTTAGAGTTACAGTTTAGACGACTCAACAGCAGTCAACAACACACTTCTATCCTTGATTATCTAAAGTTTCATTTACAGGTGACGATAATACAGCATCAACTGAAGGCGAGGAGGGATTTTGTAGAAGGGTGGAGGAGGAATTCAAACCGTTCATCGGCATGGAGTTCGAAGATGTTGAGGAAGCTGTATCGTTTTACAAGGTTTATGCGCTTGCTTGCGGATTTGATGTCCGGCGTTACACGACGAAGAAGTGGCGTGACGGGACAATAAAGTCGAAGCTGCTGGTGTGCAATAGGGAGGGTTTTCCTTACAAGGTCGTTGTAAGGACAGACGACATAGTCAGATCGCAGGAAAGGAAAAGAAACATTAAGAGGATTGGTTGCAAAGCTAGGGTTAGGTTAGTTTCAAGAAAAGGTATTTTGATGATTGACCGCTTCCAAGAGGGACACAATCATGAACTAGTTTCAATACAGGACAGAGAGTTTCAAAAGTTATCAAAAAACATATCGAAATATCACAAGGCAATGATCGTATCTAATTCAAGGGTGAGTTGCATTAATATATTATAGCATTTTGATTGTAATGTTTCGTAGTCATTTGCAGGACACATTGTTTTATTGTTATATCAGACATTGAAGGCTTAGAATTGACATTTATGGTAAAACGTCCTTTTTTTGTGTTGTCATTGCAGCTAAAAATAGGAGCGACAAAGACTTACAGGATGTGTAAGGAGCATGTGAAGGGGTTCGAGAATATTGGAGCCAGCTTAAACGACTTCAAAAATTTTCAAAGAGATGTAAAGTGTTTCATACATGAAAGGGATGGGCAGCTTTTCATTGATCATTTTAAGAGCATGGCCGAGACGCGGCCCGGCTTCTACTTTGATTATGAAGTTGACGAAGATAATAGCCTTTGTCGGGCTATTTGGGCAGACAGTGTTGCCAGGACAAATTACGAGGTATTTGGCGATGCAGTTTCATACGACCCCACCTACGCAACAAACAAATACTCTATGATTTTCACACCCTTCACAGGTGTGGACAATCATAAGAGATCCGTCACTTTTTGTGGCGCACTTATTGCAAATGAGAATTTTGAGTCTTTTAATTGGGTGTGCAAACGGTTTCTCATTGCAATGGGAGGTAAGGAACCAGAGTACTTAATTACCGATCAAGACCCGGGTATTATTAAATCATTCCCACTGGTTTTCAAGACAGCGAGGCACCGTTTTTGTATGTGGCATATTATGAATAAGGTAAATTCATTTGTTATTCTTTATTATTATTTTGTGTATGTTGTAGTTTTGCAATATTTTTCTTTTTACTTTAAGCATGTATATTGTAACTCTAAGTAGTTTTTATGAAACTCTAACACCAACTAAGAGTGTGTTGTTGACTGCTGTTGAGTCGTGTATACTGTAACTCTAACTAGTTTTTATGGAACTCTAATTACAATTTATGAAACTTTAGTCCATGTATTCTGTAACTCTATTTATTATTTACGAAACTGTTTTTGTATGTGACATATTATGAATAAGGTACCCAGCAAGTTTGGGACCGCGAGGAAGGACTACCCTGATTTCTTGAAGAAATTAAATAGTATCGTTTGGGACGAAGAACTAGAGAATTCCGACTTTGACAGTAGATGGGTAGAAATCATGGAGGAACACGGAGTTGGAAAGGGGGATTGGTTTGAAGAAAGCTATGATAAAAGGAATCAGTGGGTGATGGCCCACTGCAGAGATCTTAAAATGGGGGCTGTCATGAGTACTACCCAAAGGTCGGAAAGTGAGAACAGTTTTTTTAAGCGGTTCGAGCACAAATGTGGTACGTTAGTTGAATTCTGGATGCGCTTTGAAAGTGCTATGGATCAGCCAAGACATACACACAAGAGACTTGACAACGAAAATCGACAATCAACGCCTCAGTTGTTCAGTAAGTCTGCTCTAGAGAGTGACGGAGCGAGGTTATTCACACATGCGGTTTTTGAGGAATTTCAAGAAGAGTACAAGTGCTCCACAAACACATTAACTTCTAGAGGGTTCTCGGAAAGTAATAACATGGAGCTGAATACGGTGAAAGATGCTTTGAGAAATCGAAACTTCATTGTACAATACAACCCAGGTAATACAGTTACATACACTGTTTAATACAGTTACATATTATATCGATAAAATTCTAACTTTAGTACAATATTATGGAACTTTATAACTAATTAATGAAACTAGTTAGAGTTTCATAAATTGTAGTTAGAGTTACATAAATTGTAGATACAGTTTCATAAAAACTAGTTAGAGTTTCATAAAAACATTCAACAACAGTTTCATAAATAATAAATAGAGTTACAGAATATCTAGACTAGAGTTTCATAAAAATTAGTTAGAGTTTCATAAAAACATTCAACAACAGTTTCATAAATAATCAGTAGAGTTATAGACTATATAGACTAAAGTTTCATAAATTGTAGTTAGAGTTTCATAAAAACTAGTTAGAGTTTCATAAAAAGATTCAACAACAGTTTCATAAATA
>JAIUZE010016800.1:0-23382 GCA_022085475.1 Heliosperma pusillum
AGTTGTTATTAATACAAAATGAAAAAACTTCCATGTCTAACACGGAAATGGAGATAATGTTCTTGGTAAGAGTTGGAACATAATAGCAATTATTTAAATACAACTTTAAACCATTCGGCAAAAGAAGAACGTAGGTGACCACGGAAACTGCGGCTACCTTAGCTCCATTTCCCATGCGCAGGTCCACGTCACCCTTGGCTAGTGCTTGCGCGTCCCTCAGCCCCTGTACATGATTACAAAGGTGAGAACCACAACCGGTATCAAATACCCAAGAAGATGTACTAGCAAAGTTAATATCTATCATATAGAGGGATGAAAGAATTTTACCTGACGTTGTCACACAACCGTCTTTCTTGTCTTTCAAGTACTTGGGGCAATTGCGTTTCCAATGCCCTTTGCCATTACAATAATAGCAATCCGCATCCGCGTGTTTGTTGACTTTGGGTTTGGCCTTATAAAAGACCTTTGCCTTTCCCTTGCCGGATTTCTTGAAAAGAGTCTTACCCTTTCCCTTGTCCTTCCTTACCCCAAGGTTCATGTTCTTCATTTTCATGGAAAGAACATCCTTGGGTTCACCCCCACTAGCCTCCATGTCCCTCTCCGCGTGGGGTGAGGAGTGCATGGAGTTCATGGAAACTCTTGTCCATGCCATTCATGTTATAGTTCACCCTAAATTGGGTGAACTTAGGTGAGAGTGAATGAAGGATCTTACCCACCACCAAATTCTTCGGAATTTTGCACCCTAGACGCTCTAAGGTGTGTGCGTACTCAACCATTTTGAGCACGTGTGGGCCAACGTTTTGGCCCCTTTGAAGCTTAGTGTCAAAGAATTTCGTAATCGCCTCATATTGGACAATTTGAGGGGCTTGCGAAAACATGGAAGTGATCCTCGTGAATATCGCATATGCATTGAGAGAAATCAATTGGAGTTTGAGTTTGGGTGAGATTGACCAAATCAAGACATTCTTGACGTCATTAGCAACCTTCAAATAAAGGTCATACTCGGCCCGAACCACAGCGGACGATTAGGGCGCGGGTCGGGGTGGGGCCTCTTCGCCAAAAGTAGAGAAGCACGTTATCGGATAACGCGAGCTTCTGATAGTTGATTTCCCATCAACGAAGTTACTTCCGTCATCCTTTAAAAAGGACACACTTGTCCATGACGGACCTAAACATGAGTCCTTTACCAAGGTTTGCAACGTTTGATGATGTCGACATTATGCGAATATGGTAACTAAAACAAAAAGAAATATATAAACATTCATTGTTAATTTACTTGAAAAACATTTTAACAAGTTAAGCATTCATATAATGACCTCTCACTAAATTATATAAATGATTCCAAGACCCATCTATAAATAAAAAATAGTCATCGCATGCTACTTTTATCTAGAAATGGTAAGTCGTTACTTGACTAATTCTACCCTTATAACTCTTGGTTGACGGATTTCAACTAAATCCATCTCCTAGTCCCAAGATAACGCTTATCCCGTTGAGTCCAATCCAATTTTGTCTTGTGACCGCATCACCCTACTTACCGAGGTAAAAAGGGACCCACGAGCGTGGTAGCCCTAATGAACACGGGATTCTAGGTGTATTAATTGGTACGGCTAATCTCAATTTTTAAACATGTGAGAGATCTTGTCAATTAGTTATTAATAATTACCAATAAGTGACTAAGTCGGTGAATGTGAATAAAGTTGATTGGAAGTGAAAATAACGGTAAATAAAATGCAGTGTCGAAGATTTTGGCACGAGCGAAAATAAAGCAAGCAACCAAGCAACAATAAAATCCTAGTATGGCCACCTAGCTAATTCAAAATTAACTAGATAGTTACAAATTCAGAAACCAACTCCTTGGTCCCTTGCCTCTTCACTTGGAACACCTTCCAAAATGGCACCGTCTTGAGGGAGTCACCGGTCTTCTTAAAAAATAATTACAAATGTACAAATATACAAATTCCTATTATACATTTATTCTAAAAAATAAAATTATTAAATTATACAAACCGGCGATACGAGATCGCAATAAAATTACAACCAAACCGTTATTCCCTTACATTACGGGTAATAACGATTAAAAACAACTAGGCCATACTAGGTACAAAAATTGCATAAATTATTAAATAAATGACATTCATTCATTCAACCAAAAATTAAATAAATTGCTGCAAAATTCATGCCAAAATCGTCCTAGATTCAATTCATGCTCATTGTAGCTCGATTTTTTTCGGGATTTATTGATTTTTAACCATTAAAAATCACTATCAACATTTAAATCGCATTTAAATTCAAACTAATTAACTAAAATATTTTAGAACTCAAAATTAGTCACTACTAATTTTGTTGGTCATTAATTAGATCGATTTGATTTCATTTGCTAAATATTACGGTTTAATCATAACAATTATGAAATAAAACCAAAATAAAATATAAACATCATAAAATTTGAAACCAAAAAATTTGTACATTCTGGAAATATTCCAGGAACTATAAAAATAAAAACATTTGCTCACAAAATTTAAATTAATTTTATGAACAAAAAGCTTTGTATTTAATGGTTTTATCAAATAAAAACATTAGATATAGTAAAACAGTGAAACAAATTATGAAATTTCACCAAGAGTATCAACATCAGAATGTTAAATGTAAAAAAAAATTTCAAGACCAGAAATGGACGTTTCAATTTTATGAACATTATAATCTCATATTATCAACTTTTATCGTATAAAAATCAATGAACATGAAATACATAAGTAAAAGTCACGAAATTTTACATACAATATTTAAGAAATGATGTGAGATCATATTAAAATTCATGGCCAGAGTATTTCAATATGAAAATATTTTTAGTAACTTTTAACTCATAAAATGCATGTTTGTTAACTTGTTTAAACGCCAAAATCAAAAAAACTAGCAAATAATCCCTCTTTCAATCACGAAATTTACCACAAACATTTTGACGGTCAGTAGGTATACATGCACCAAACAATTTTCGTCAGCATAGTTATTTTAACTCAAAATCTTTGATTTATTAGTTACTTATATAACTTTAATAAAAATGTCCCAAAATGAACATGCATGCTACAAGCTAGCTCTGATACCACTGAAAGTCCATAGACCTTAATTAGACTCTCTAATTAGTTACTAAATTACTTGTTAATTTAGTATTTAATGATCTATGTAACATGCATGCAAATATAAAGACATTTATATAAAAGAAGAAATTTTCTCACATTGATATGGAAATAATATGGGCACAACAAGAACACCTTCTTGTTGTTCTTGAGCTAATAATATGGATGAACACAAATAATCTCCAAAGTAGAAGATCTTCTCTAAATTGCACCAAGATTAACCCAAATGATCTACCCTTATTATTAACTAGATAATAAGATAGATATTATTCTACTAATATTATGACTATATTACTACACTAGTAATACTTAGTAAATATTAGTATTTAAGAGTTTTGATGAGAAGATGAGGTTTTTGAGAGAAGTAAGAAAACAAGCATAAAATGAACAAATAAAATGATCAACCATATTACCCTTTTATAGGCAATATGGCCGGTCATGGTGAGCTCTACAAGGCTCTTATTTTGCTTATTTTAATCACATGCATTAGGGTGAAGTGTTGTAGAACAAGTGATGATTATATTCTACTTGTTATGTCACTTTCAAAAAGTAACTAAGGAGTGTAAACATCAACAAAAATCATCACCCTTGTAACTACATCATAACCGGCCCTCTTGGCCTAGTTAGATCCATTTTGATTTTTTGATATTTGTCTCACAAATACTTATTGATATATGGTTAATTATCTTGTATAATTAAGTGTTAATTTGATCATATAACAATTATATGACTCAATTAAATAAATAATATGTACTTAACATTTTAAGTAATATTTTACCATTATATCAATATATAATGGGTCCCACAATGCTTAGTTAATTTATTTTACAACTCCTTGTAAATATAATTAACTAATTACCTCTATCTAAAAACCTCAACTAATTTAGTAATTTAACGATTAATTACTAAGTTAAATCTTATTTAATCGTATTAAAATAAGATATACATTTATTAGTCAATTATCGCATAATTGAAAAATAAGCTTAATCGAATTTGAGTTCTCAACTCATTTTCTAATAATTAACTCTCGTACATATCGAATATATGTAATGTACTAATTAACTGTATCGTATACAAATAATTAGTTACTATTTGGATTTCATCCTTTAGGTGTGACCGAAAGGGATCAGTTGATCACCGCCGTCAAACGACAATAACGTCAAATTCTAGTCAGCCAACCGTTATTGATTTACGTTAATCAACTGACTAATCATATATATAGTCAATAAATATCCCAATTATATTCCATAATAAGATTTATTATGTGGCGCACTATTGTGGAGGACACCTACTCCAACAATAAAAACCTACTAACATCACTGTTTCTTTGAGTAATTTCATTGCAATTCTGCACCTCAAGATAAACTATTCACTAAGGGGTCGTTTGGTTATCATGGGGAAAGATAAATTCCCATGAACTCTAATATCACATGAAATATAAATTCATGTGAATTGTCTAAATGATGTTTGATTGACATATAGGCAACACAAATTCTTATTGAAGACGGGCATTATCCGTCACAAACTGAAACAAATAGTGCCCCTCTCACAATATGCAAGCGAGGAGGGCAAGTAGATGGCAAATGGAGCTCCCCACTTGTCCTCCCACTTACATATTGTGAGAGACAGTGCTCGTCTTCAGCTTGTAACGGATAGTGTCTGTCTTCAGTGAGACTAGCTAGGTGGGCAATAAGTTGATGTGGGAATTTATGTGGGAATTGCAACCTATACTTCCTACATGATGGAGGAACTTAATTCCTATAGGAAGTCCTCACTTCCCATGATTTTGGCAACCAAACAAGTGTACAATATTATGAGATTTTCAAAATTTCATGAATTGAAAGAGTAACCAAACAAGTCCTAAGAGTTAGTTTTCTAAGCCAAGTTTTTTATCAGGCGAAATTTGATCACAATCTGCTACCGAGTATGGGAGAATATTTACATCAATCATTCCACGAATAAATATGTTATTGGTGGTAGAAAGAAAAGCGGAGAAATAGAGAGTGAACACTTCTGAGAGAGAAAGTGAGAGTTCTATGAGAGAGAAACTCTCATATTTTAAAGATGAAATATGGGAAATGCTCCTTCATTTCTTCTTTTTCCCTCTTCCTGGCTCCTCATATCTTCTGTTCTACCCTTCTTCATATCTATCTTATTTGCTTTTTTACTGAAACATTTTCAGAATTTTCCTTGATTTTCTTCTTCTTAAAGACTAGACTAAAATTTACTCTCCATTTTAGCTAAGGAGAGTTTATTTAAGTCATACTGTCTTAGTTAAAGAAGACTTAAATCAAGTATTTAAGAACAATATTCAAGAGTCTTTCTGTGCCTAAATCATTGTTGATTTAATAGAAATGTAAGTAAATGAAAATGTGGTTGAAACTTGTAATCTTTTTGGATCACTACCATAACCTGATATTGAATTATGCTGAATTTTGATTGTTGTTTCCATTGCATTTTGGGATCTCCTTCTTTTCCCCTTTAGAATTGTTTATTTTGGAAGTCTACTTTTAAGTTTATTTTTTATTATTATTATTCTTTAATTCTTTGTTATGGTTCTATTGAAGATGCTTTTTTAATTAGAATTTTCCTTTTTAGTGTCATTTTATCATGATTGATTCCTGGTAATTTTGAAAATCATAGATTTTCTTTTACCGTTCACATCCGCAAGGATGTTATAGATTAATTTCGGTCAATCTAATTTCCTTAACTTATCAAAAAAAAATTCCACGAATAAATATTTATCAACAACAAATAACATCATTGATAACTCGTAGTCTTGTACTAGTGCTTAGAATTACAATAATGCCCTTGGTTATAACACAAATTCTCATTTGTGACGGACACTATCCGTCGCAAGCTTAAGACGGATACCATATTCTCTCACAAAATACTCATTAAGGGTGAGTGGAGAAGCACATGGGGGGTGCCCACCTTGTCTCCTCTACCCATTTCCTCTCACAAAATACCCGTCGCAAGATCCGATCCATCGCAAACAAGACCTACTGTGGTTATAAATACAACCAGGTGCACCTTAATACTTGAGGTAAGTGGTCTTACATTAAAATCATTACGAAACTGTCTCATACGAGAATTAGTGAGAATAAAAATGCACTAGAATGATAGATCATACATATAAACAGTGGTGGAGCTAGGGGGGGGCTAGCAGGGGCGGTCGCCCCCCCTGACGGTTGAAATTTTCCAAGTTTTTAGCGAAATTTTTCGAAATTTTTTAAAAGTACCTTATGAAAATAGTCGTTCGCCCCCCCTAAAATTTTTCGCCCCCCTAAATTCAAATCCTGGCTCCGCCACTGCATATAAATCTCCTTTTTAAATTAGAAATGCAAAACATCATCGGACAAATTAATCGAAAATTTGAAGATTTCCATGACCCCAAATTCAAGAATCGTATCGCCCATGTTGATTTCTCAGCGATCATGACGTGACCATGAGGGAGGCCCCAAGTAATCTGAATCGAGAATACCATCAGATTTTACCAAACTGCTGTTCACACTTTCATACATAGAGCTTTCCAATTCCTTACAAACGTTATTTATTGCTTAATCTTTCAAGATGAGATATAAGTTTTCACACCAGCCATGGAGGAATAAGTTTTCACGCCACCCATGGCCATGGCCAAATTCTTTATCGGAAAGAAATCCAATCAAGCGTAAGAAAACAGGCTTTACAAAAATCTGACGAAAGTATACACAAAGTCAGGACAACATCAAAGTTCATCCCACACCGTAAACAGGCACGCAGTACATGATGTATAGCAAAGCTCATTAAACAGCAACGGCTGTAGCATGAGGGATCTTGCCATTTTCAGACGATGATATACTGTCATAGTAATCCACCAATACTTTCCATCCACCTGGGCACATAAACCCATCTGGAGGACTCTCATTGTTTTTTGCAAGAGTTCGCATCTGCAACAAAACAAGCTTGTTCAGTTCCAACATGGTTTCTCAAGATCTATCACATTATATGAGTTTTAAATTATGAAATACATACTCGTAAATTAATCATCTTCTAATCTCCTAATATATAAGTTTCATATTTTTCCTCGAACTGTTTTTATGTTAAATTAAAAGTCAATTTGTCTTCTTGAACAGGAAAGGGACGTATATAAAAAACGGAGGGAATACAAATATTGAACGCCAGAAAAAAAAAATGGAAATGTACAAATTTACCTTGGTGCCTGAGATGAAAAGAAAATCTTGAGGCCTTGACGGATCAAAAAACGCCATTTTGCCTTGTGTTTTATCATAAGCAGCTACCTGTATTTTGTGATGTAACCATATTTGAGCAATTCATGACAACCATGCCATACGTAGTAATATCATCATAAGATTCAAAAGGCTCAAAGTGTCAAACCTTGAAGGGAAGGATGTTAAGGCGCTCAAGTCCAGGAGCCATTCCGAGCACTTTTTTTCCGTGGTCAGGGTCGTAGAGATCTCTTTTCTCAACTGGATGGCCCATTCCAGCAGGATCACGACCAACAATATAGAAGTTGGCCCCAGCATTAATACGAGCTTTAGCATGCCATTGTACCTCAGTTGGACCAGCATAGTGCATTGGAGAAGGAAATATTGAAACCACAGTTGTCTCTGGGTCAAGCACACCATCTTCAAGAACCTGGGATGTTTGTTAATTTATAGAATTAGGGTCGCCATGCACATTGAAAACTACGAAGAGATAAAAGTCTCGAACTAAATGATGCTATTAACTATATGAAAACATGTTCTCTCTTCCTCTTTGGAAAATTCTATGATGCATTGATTTTAATTTGTCTTGTAGAACGGAAGTGAAGGATCTATTTTCCCTTACCTCCATTTCCTCCGATTCAAATTTGCTAACCATTAAAAAAATTGTTCGTCTCCCTTGGCCACTAAATCTTTCCATCCATACAAGGATAAGAGACTAAGAGCTGTTTGTCCCATATTTAAAGATTCAGTGGCACGAATCTAATATAGACACAAACTTGCTTATGCTTATATGCTATGGGACGGGGGCTCGTTCTAGGTATTATATTCCCTCTGTTCAAATGTAAGTAAGAAATGTCATTGGTAGACCAACCTTTTCATGTTGCTTCATACGCCAATCAAGAGGAACATCATCTGCCTTTGTAAAGCCACCAAGTGGATGGAGTAAAAGGATTGGATTCTTATATCCCATCTCAAGAAGTCGACGGCGTGTGTCGGTCATCAGCAAAGCATGGCCATTGTGCACTGGGTTTCTCAGCTGGAAAGCAAAAACAGCATCAGCACCACGTTTGATAAACTCTCTGCGTAGCTCAGCAGGAGATAACCGAAATTTGTCAAGGCCATCATTATACTTGACAGGTTCTAAAACCTCCAAATCTCCTCCAACTAACCAGTCTCCAGCATTCACAATTGTTTCTTCGGCATAAGGCAGACCTCGAGCAGTCGTACCCCATGTCCTAGCTATACGTTCTTCTTTGTTGTGTTTGTATATCTCAATACTGGAAGGCCACCAACAACAATGGTTAGCAATAATACAAAAGGTTTTTGTCAACAAATAATATTTCGTCGGAATGGGACACCTAAGTTCGCAAAATTTCAGAGTAAAGAAGGTTCTGAAGGCAGTGACATCAAAAATGCAAGACAACAACTAAATCAATGAGCCTGTCAAAATAAAATAAAACCACTACTCGTGCGGTTTCCGTGATAGGTGCCCTCCTGCATAGATAGAGAAGCCACATTTTCTTCTATAAGGGAAAATGAGTAGTTTCAACGGGCCCAATCAATGGGAGATGAAAAGACAATCGGAAGGTGAAGAAAAGAGAAAAGAAATTAGATAAATGAGCAGTTTCTACGAATAAATTTAAAAGCACAAAAGAAATGTGATGAAAATTCAAAACAAAAGGTAACACAAAAGGGGTTTAAAATGAAAAGACTAGTTTTCTGAAAAAATAACTAGAGAAAGTTAAAGAGTAAAACTTCATCACCAACATAAATTTTGGTATTTTACTTTATCCTGTCGAACTTCATCAGTTAGTTTTATTCTGAAGCCACAAAACTACTAAGCTAGACTTTTATTTAGAAAAAACTGCAAAAACTACCTATTATACTTTCTTTTTAAAAAAAATCAAATAACCATCTGATATATTTTTTTTCCAAATAACTATTTAATTGGTATCAAGTGATTACTAAATCAACCAATTTACATGACATTTTTTGCCCCTCTATTGGGATTTCTTCACGTCATAAATAGGGAAAAAATATCATTTACATTAAAAAGCTCAAGGAAGCGAACCCCTAAAGTGACCCGAAAACGTCAAATGAAGTTCCATATTTGCATCTATATGAAATAAACCATATGTTTGACGAAATTGGTACTAAAATGGATAAAATATACTCCGTAATTTATTACTAGAAACAGACATCATATTAGGCACTTATTTGAAAAAACCCTGATTCTAAAAAGTAGTTTCTGTAATTGTTCACTTATTTTATGTTTAACAGATGCAAGTATGCAACTCATACTCTCTTCCTAATAACATCATTCTTCAAGCTATCATTTGTTGTATGACCACATGTTCAATAGAAAATAAACCTCCACAATTCGACAATGTTGATCTTATGATTAAGACATTGTTTCACAATGCCATATCGCATACCTTATAGACTGTTATCCTTCCAATCAATTGGACAAGTTGGGATCAAATAGAAATCTTATTAAAATCAGTCTGTATTTTGGGAGTCATATTTGATTTTCTATAATTGTGAATAGTACAGAAGATTTATATTTGAAATTCTTTTTGTCACTCTTAAAATGTTGGTTATCAGTGACGGACTGACGGTCACTGTCAGTATGATAAGTAAAACCACTGGCATGATTATTATTTATTAGAATGCACTGCTACTTCATTTCTAACAACAATCGCAATCTTCTTATGTCCTAGAAAAAGACCCAAAAGATATGTCTATCAAACCTTGCATGCGAAGGGATTCATAATTGGGCAGAGCATACTCCAAAGGCGAGCTAAATGATCTCGTTATAATACAAGTAAAATGCTAAATCATGGCTACCAACCCTCATTCTGCCAGTGTTTATTTTCTGGGATAGAACCTATTGATAGCATTTGTTACCGGAATTGCGGCAACCATGCTACTCTCCTTCATACAATGAGGGCACTATACTCACATTGGCCAACCCTTCTCAGTTAAAACTTACGGAGTACATTATAATCATCCGAAAACAGTCTCAAGTTGGTCTCATTGAAGACGGAGCATATCCGTCTTCATTCGGATCCCCTCTCACGATGGTGAGAGGGGATCCGACCCTCTCAAATAGCAAAAAAAGAGCATAATCCATAAAATGTAGTAATCCAAAAACAGTACTAAAAATATAAAAAGAAATAACTAAAAAACATGAATAAAACTTACTTATTGAGGATAGCAACCGGCTCATCAGTATCCGGGTGAATGAGCGCGACCCGAGTGGAATCACCAATCCGATTCTTGAGAAAATCATCAATGGCGAGCACAATGGGGACAGACATATTAACAAAACCGGCATCGCCGAAGCGAAGCGAGTTGAAATGAAGCGTTTGGAGGAACTCATTTTGTCTCATGAATCCAGAAAGTGGACTAGCCCAACCCTCACTAAGCACATGAACCCATTGAAGATCAATTAGGGTTAGCTTGATTTTAGGCATATTCAATGCTTCCCTTTTCTTGTCTCTCCTTAAAGGTTCATCAACCACGAGTTGGACGAGTTTGCCACCGTCTGGCTCAATCAACTCGGACTTCACTCGGAGGTTGACTCGTCGCCGAGTCGACGAGTTAGTGGGTCGAATGGAGAGTGTGAATCGTGGGATGAACTGGGTTTTGATCGGATTGATGAGTAGGGGTGGTGTTGGGGATTTCGAAATCAGGGACGCCATTGATGTCATTTTTTCAAGCTTTTGTTTTGTTTGTTTGTTTGTTTTTGTTTTCTCTTCAATGAAATGATGAACATGTGTGTATATATACGACTCGTATTATGTAGTCCGTCTTAGTTAATGGATGTTGTGTCATGGTCAAGTAGTTAAAGCGACGTTGTGAATTATGAATGGAAGTTTGGAAACTACGAAGTATATGGATGATTCATAAAGTGGTCCGCAAATGAATTTGGACGATTTTAGGGGACGTTACAATCTTGTACTTGGAACACTTTTTTGGTATAACGTGGACATAATCTGGACAAATATTACGTATGTGCTTACTTTTCTTACTTCCACATTTTCATTGCCTCAATCAAATTTTGCTTCTTCTCATATTACTTGCACCATTTTTTCTATTCATAGTCCAATTCCACCAAAACTAATAGCTATCATACTTTCTCTGCAACTCTTTTAGTAGGTTAAAATTTAATGTGGACAACGGGGAACTATCTACGATGCAAATGTAGGATATACTTGGGTAATAACGAATACCGCATATTCCGGCCCTTCTAGCCTTAGGTTGTACGGGTTTTCTCGCTGGATAAAACAAGTACACCCTTTGATTCTTAGACTTAGAAATAATGATTAATTAACATGAATAATCCACACTATAAGGGGTGTTCCTAAAATAATCCACACTAGTTTTAATTTCAGAATAAGTTACACTATTGAACTCCTGTTCTCATAATAGACTTAGGTATTTTGTTACCTGTTATATCAGGTAAAATATGATGTGGCAAGCCATTTAGAAAAAGATTAATAATAAGAATAATAATTAATTGATACTAATAATTATACAATACTGATTACTGAATACCCTTCCTCCTCTTTCAAACTAACTTTGTTAAAAACATCCTACTCCCATCTTCTTACCCAAATCCATACCCTTAAAACACCACTCACTCTTATCTTCTTCTTCCCATAATCACCCAATTTCCAGATGAGTTAAACCAAAGCCGACTCATCCTCTGAAACTAGAGTCTCAATCGTCCGACGCACAAAATGGCATACCGCCGTCATCGAAACTCCAATGCCCAGGTCAGAATATGGCGTACACTATCATTAAAGTTGGGATCTTCACATCATCATTATCATCATCACCAAAATCGAATCTTCACATAAATCATCATCATCACAGTTGAATAAAGTTTCATCATCATGTTCACAATCGAAATTAATCATGATGATGGCCATACAATTAGATCAAAGATACCTTATCACCATTCAAAGACTAATCTTTCCATGTTTCTCCTTTCTACCGTGATCAACTTTTCGTAAGGCCGCTCCTCCGCCACCATCTAGGGTTAGGATGGTTGTGTGCGTGTAGGAGGTGTAGGAGTTGGCGAAAGGTGATTGTGGTGGTGATACGGTGCATCTACAAAGTGGCAGTTTGTAGTGGTGGTGATACGGTGGGGCAGAAGTGTTGGGTGAGTGGGTTTGAGAGGGTTATAATTTAGGGGTAAGGGATGTGAGATAAGACTTAAGAGTCTTTTAAGGCCAAAAAAAATGAAGGGTTTCATAAATAAAAAAAGAAGCAAATAAGGGAGGCTTAGTTAACTTGTTAAATAGGTAGCCGGTTACTTGAGATCATTATGAGAAGATGGTGCAATAGTTTGGTTTATTGTGGGTTAAACTTAAGTTCAGATTACTATAAGAAGATGGTCAATAGTATGGATTATTCATGTTAATTAATCCTAGAAATAAAGAACTAGTTTTGTTACCCGTGAAATTCACGGGATCATTTAACGATGAGAGACTTGAACTTGTGTTTAGATAGAGTTGTCTAAAGGTTGTTTTGTGAAAGCGTGAGCCAATAATTTATCAATTAAATTGGAATTAAATAGTTGGAACACATCTCAAAACTCTAATTAGTTTGATTTGAAATAACGTTTCTAAATATAATATACTTAAAACACCCCTCTATCAAATAAAGTACGGAGTATAAGTAATATAGAGTAATGTTACTTCAGACTGGCCTCGTTTGTAAATACCCTATATGTTTATCTTGTACATACATGTTCATGGGTTTATGCATCAAAATTAACCCTCTATAGTGAGTCATGATCACCAAATACATATTTCAAATTCTCGCTACTATGTTTTAACACAATGGTAATATTGAACTGAGGAAGTACATCGTACGTCAGAATTCACAATACTTTCACTTGCATGAATAACTACGACACTAAGCGTATAAAATAAGCAATGTGAAAAAAAACCCTTATATTACTCCGTAAATATGAAAGATTTCACATTTTTAAATAATCAGACGCTAGGTGCAACTCAAATTCTTATGTATGGGCTAGAACTGCTAAATAATTTTGAAACCGTAATAAGGTATGACAATACATAGTACCTACAACAAAAACAATACAAACCTACAAAATTCTATACAAGTCAAATTTGTATGCTGATTGCAGCAACTGTTAATGGATTCAAAAATTGTGTTGAGTCCACAGCTTTGTCAAGAGGTCTTTGTTTGTAATTGAAATATGTAAAAAAAGGGAAGGAAAGATATTGTAGTTTAGAAAACTATGGAAGCAAAAACGTCTAGATCAATTAGTTTAGAACTGCTGCTTCAAAAAAAATTAGGAAACAACCTTACAATAAAAGACACGGAGAAAGAAGAATAAAAATATTGAAGGCTGTCAAGTAAGATTGAGATATATGTCGAGATATCGACATATCAATATTGATATTATGTCATATTCTATTTCTGTTAATAGAGACATCCTCTTGTATGATGAAGCCACGAACAATTATCAAAAATAAGACGGTTATCTTTATGAGTTTTCTCCTCTCAAATTCTAATAAAGGCTTTTCCCTTCTTCTTCCTTAATTACTCAAATCTTTGACAATATATAACAATAAATAATAGACAAAATGAATGCCAATGGAAGAGGAAATCGTTGTACCTACATAGTTATGGTGGAGTATTGGGAATTGACCTCTTGATGGATGGATCGTACACAAATTTATATTGGAATTGATAGTTAAGTAGTTGTAAACAACATTAAGAAAGCATTAAGGCCCTGTTCTTTTGGGCTGAATTTTGCTGAACTTTTCTGAACTGAACTTATAGGAGCTGAACTGAACTGAACTGAACTGAACTTATAGGAGCTGAACTGAACTGAACTGAACTGAACTTATAGGAGCTGAACTGAACTGAACTTATAGGAGCTGAACTGAACAGAACTTATAGGAGCTGAACTGAACTTATAGGAGCTGAACTGAACTGAACTGAACTTATAGGAGCTGAACTTTTCTGAACTTAATTTTACTTAATTGAATAGAACTTATAGATTCTAAACTTTACTAAACTAAACTTTATTATAATCATTATATTTTGGAAATGGTTGTCATACAAAAAAAAAAATATACTCTAAAACATAAGGTAAGATAATAAATTATTCCGATTTATATACATTGGTTTGTTGATACATATTACTATGTTTACATTACGATAAAAAAAAATCACATATTACATCGTTTTCTAACCATCTACTTCTATATTATCTTCCTCATCACTTTCTTCTTCATTTTCACTATCACTCGAAACAACGAATCCATTGTCTCGCCAAATATTTTTTTATATCTTGTTTCGTATCTTGAACATGACATTTTTCCGCTTATCATCAAACATGTCTGAATCTATTGTTCCTTAAATATTCACGTCATGTTGTATAATAGGTATTCCAAGAGTATGAATCCTTATAAAATTATGGAGTGTGAATGTAGAAACAATAATAGACATTTGATACTTTTGTGACATTTGGAGCATATTTTGTTAACATCTTCTACCTTTTTTCCAATTAACCAAATATTCATTTCAACTTTCATTCAAAAATGATGAATGTCGATAGTTGAAATACTCTACAATTCCTTCGGGCGGTCTCAATGATAATGTATGTATCCAATAATTAATGTTAAATGTTTTTATATCGGTTTTCATAAATAATATATTCCGTATAATTTTTCTAAACTTAATTTGTAATAATTGAACTTTTTCTGAACTGAACTTATAAGAGCTGAACTGAACTTATAGGAGCTGAACTGAACTTATAGGAGCTGAACTGAACTGAACTTATAGGAGCTAAACTGAACTGAACTTATAGGAGCTGAACTGAACTTATAGGAGCTGAACTGAACTGAACTGAACTTATAGGAGCTGAACTGAACTGAACTGAACTTATAGGAGCTGAACTGAACTTAAAGGGGGTGAGTTTAAGTCCAAAAGAACAGGGCCTAAGTTCTTCTCGCCGTTTCAAATTCCAGTGGGAGAGGAAGAGGCGTAGAAGTTGGAGTATAGAATGGTAATGGTTCTGGGTGGTGACTGTTGTCACAAATTAAGGTGTTAATGAAAGAGATTACCATTAAGATGGTTTTTATGGCTGGAATGAAACGTTTAGTTTTCTTAGTTGGCTTTTGACTATTCATTGACCTTTTCTTTTTTAAGCTTCTTTGACGGTTATTGCTTTTTAGGGTTGCAACTTCAAAAACAAAATTATGTAGAGATGTAGGGTTGTGCCACGTGGCACTTAAAAAATTACTCAATCTAGCCCTTTTATAGTATTGTATAGATTATTTTGAGTTATTATATTGGTTTTGTTGTAGCAAAATGTGCAGGAGAAGTTATTGTCTATTTTCTCCAATACTATCATCTCTTATACAGATAATGAAGAGGTGTGATGGTTTGACCAAAAGACACATCCCTTGAATCAAAACACACATCTTGTAATACTCCTTATTTTGAGTACTTGGCACTCGGCCGAGTAGAGCTTACTCGACCGAGCGGATAGTGTACTGGGCCGAGTGTAGTGTATTCGACAGAGTCGTTTGGTCTATTATTTAATTATAGTTATGTTCTTGTGTACTCGACCGAGTGAGATGTACACTCGACCGAGTAAATCTACTCGATCGAGTACATGTTGTACTCGTTGTACTCGACCGAGTACAACGGGTTTCGAGGATTAGTCGGACGGTTGATTAAAGATTTATAAAAGGAGTTAAGATTCATAATCACAATTACGTTTCACAGCAAAACCCTATTTTCTCTCTCCAAAACTCTCTCTAACTCCTCAAGAACATTCTTAATTTTTCCATGTCGGATCTGATCTATTATCGCTACTTTGTTGATTGCATTGGTATGTATCTTTACTTTGTGATTTGTATGCATTGTTATAAACCCTGATTGATTTGGGGGAAAGGGAAACAAGGGTTAGTATTAATTATGTTAATTGCATGTTTAAGGGAAGTAATTCATAAAAGAAGATTGTTGATAGATTTATTGTGATTGACCGCAGATTTGCGAAAAGGTAGGGTTTCCCTACTCAGTATTTGTGTTGCTAATTAATGTGATGAGATTGTTATTATGATGTTGTGATTGTTGATATTGATGATGGTCATTGTTGTGACGATGATGGAGTTTGGGGTGTTGTGATGGTTACTATGGTTTGGTGATTCCGTTAGGAGACGGATCACACCCCGAGTTCGCCCCCGTAGTTATCCCGCTACGTGGGGGATGTGCACATTAATGTTCCGGGTTTGTCTCGCTGCGCTGAGATGGAATTTCGACGCCTGTGGCTGCGGTTCAGGGTCAATTAGTGGTTTTTGTAGAGCAGGGATGGTAACCTGATTCTACTGAGGTGTCCGCTGCGGTGGCCCTTCGGTTTGTTTTCCCTTGGGCTTATCTTGTACGTTGGTCGGTATATGCGAGTACTGATCTCTTTACTGTTTTACAAAACTGATGTGATCCATTGGGGGATAATGAGCAGGTGATCGCAGGTAATCGATAGAGCTTCATTTGGATTGAGGATGGGATCATTGCGTCATGTCTTAGCTTCCGCCTAGTAGTTGGAGTCTTATACAATGATTAGTGTCTATTACTTTACTTTATAGTATGTTTGTCATTTTGGATTATTAGTCTAGACGGTATGCCGTCAAGTTTGAGACTATGTATTTGAGTTAAACTATTTATTAAATAAAGTGTTGTTTCTTTATTGCTTGTTTTGATATGTACTATCTCGGGCAACCGAGATGGTAGTCCTCCCATGTGCTAAGGGGGTCTTGTAAGACACCTTGGTGTATGAGGGTGTTACACATCATTTCTATGAAAAGACATAACCCTTCAATTACTAGAAAATGTGCCCGTTTTTGAGGGTGTGCGGTGCGTGCAGTCGCGCAGGTCCCCCAAAATTTTGGCCCAAAACTGGTTATGGGGCGCCTGACAAAATGAATATTTTGAATAACAATGTTTTGTTAGTTCATTGTAATAGCTAGTTTGATGTAGTCAAGTGGTTGTATTTGGCACTAACTTTTGTTGGCGCCTAACATCCCAAGTTTGAACCCCATGATTGTCTTTTTTTTTTTCCCTTTTTTTGTTAACAAATCTTCATTCTATTAAAAGAAGAACATTTAAAACCACCACATTGATCCACTTCATCATGTTAGTTTTCTTTTTCTTTTTTTTATATTTTTTGTCTTTTTTTTGTCTTTATTCTTTTTTCCACATTTTATTTATCAGTTTGCTTTTTTACACTGAAGGAATACAAAATTTGAACATGCAACTTTTTAATAATCCTAAATTATGAATCTTCATTCTATTAAAACAAGAACATTTAAAGCCATCACATTGATCCACCTCATCATGTTAGTTTCCTTTTTTTTTTGTCTTTTTTTTTTGTCTTTATTCTTTTTCCGCATTTTATTTATCTGTTTGCTTTTATTACACTGAAGGAATACAATAAATTGAACATGCAACTTTTTAATAATCCTAAATTATGAATTAAAACTTTACATTAATAATAAATTACATTGATATGTCAAAAATCCTGAAAAATTAATAATTTAAAATTTTAATCAACAAAAAATTACTCAATTATATAATTTCACCTTACACCGTTTTACTAAAGCAAAAAATAAAATTCAATAAATAAGTTCATAAGAACCCACCGCTTTAGTTAAATTATTTAAAAATCAGTCAGTTAATAAATAGTAGAGAATTTAGTTGATATCATTCTAATTTGTAAAATATCAATATTAATTACTCAATGCATGCATTAACAAACTATTTAACCGTTAATCCGTGAAGTACAATATGGATCTAGAATGTCCCATATCAAAATAAAATTTGAAAAAATGATTTTTAAACTGAAAAAATATTAAACACCACAAAATTACATTCTTTTGAACTTATCTTCTTTAATTTGTTTTTAGAAAAATACGAAATTTATTAGATATGGATTCTTTTGAACTTATCTAATAAATTAGTCATATTGTGGTACATAAAAAATTACGATTATAAAACCATTAAAAAATTGCATCTTCGATAAATTTATTAGAACTTATCTAATAAATTTATCGAAGATGTATAAAAAAATTCTTTTGAACTTATCTAATAAATTAGTCATATGGTGGTACATATGGATTCTCAGCAAGTCCTGCTTAAGACGGTACTATTCGTCTTATGTTTAACACGGGTCAAACAAAACCATATAGTGGTAATAAAGACAAAACTTTTCGTATTTTTCAGGGAACACGTGGGATGACTTGATATGTATTTGACCCGTGTTAAGTTTAAGACGGATAATGTCCGTCTTTAATAGAATTTGTGATGGATTGTTTGAAGTGTTTGAGCTTTGTTATTCCTGAGTTCGGCCTACTTAAAAAAAAATAGATTGTACCCGTATAATTACAAACTCATCCAACTAACATGAGCCGAAATCATTTCGCTAAAGTTTGCTAAGTTAAAATGTGTAAATGTGAATGAATAATCGTGTGATTTTCATTTTGCCGATGTTACATGTAACGATATTGCATATTTTCTTTATTTTCCAGATTATTTTATAATACGAATATATCGAACAAACATACCTTAAATTGAAAATAAAATAAAATTAAACTATGCACAAGTTGTCAAGTTATATTAATTTATTATTCATACTATGTTTTTTATTTTATAGTTGATAAGAGTCTACAATCAATACGGCTGGTTTGTGAAATAAGTCAATAATTATTGTCTAATACTCAAGTTCTCTACTCCCGGATATTACAAAATTTTCTCTGGCGTACTTCATACTGTGTTTTGAAAAGTAATGATTTTTACACAAAATATACAATAATTTGTAAGTTTATTAGCTTTTTTCTACTATTTCTAAATGATACGAAGTATTGTTCGAAGTTTAAATTTTAATTAACAGTTATTGAAATTTTATATCAATATTTATGTATTAAATCGAATATTTTCTATACCAGTTTAATACCAAACCCGTGCAATTTTGCACGGGGATAAAACTAGTGTGTTTTAAACATAAAGCATTCAACTATCTATTTATTCATTCCACCCAATACTTAATTCCACCTTTTTTTATGCAAATTTTTTTCTTGAGTTCTCCAAGTTTATTTACATACCCTATCAATCCTGTCTATACCTAGTTAATATTTACAAAGAACATTTATTTTTTTTAATAAAAACTTTATTAAAAAAGCAAATGCAATAATTTTTTCATTCAGACACTGAAAAAATAAATACTAGTTACTCCCCTTCTTTTGAATGGAAATTAAACAGGCTGCTCTGAGACTAATTAATATATCCTTTCAGATAAGAATAGTAAAAGAAAATCGACTTTCAAATTAATTCAAAAACGTATACTCCTACAAATTGTGGTAGTATCACTAAAGTTGTTACATAAATGTACTATATAGGGCTCCGATTTGAAATTTTGCACAAGGGAATTGAAATCTCAGAAGACGGCCTTGCTAGAACAGATACAATGTATCACTTATGTTTTCAATGAAAGGATACAACCTTTCTATGGAGAGATACAATGATTCACTTTTGATTCTAAGCATCTTTCAACGTAATCAACAATATCGAATAATATTTCTTTGTTGAAAACATTCCGTAACGATTACGAACATTTCTATACGAGCGTTCACTCCGCACTCCCGAACTCAAATATAATGTCGTATAGTTACTACACTTTGTACAAATCCCGACTACACTTTAACGACCGGCAATTTGCACTTAAATCATCAATAGTGTTTTCAAGGACAAAATCCGTCAAAAACTTGTGATGAAAGATAAAGGGGTAAGTAGGAGAGCAAGTGGAATAAGGTTGTGCCTTGTGAGACAAAGGCGAAGCTATGCGTGGGCCCGCATGGCCATGGCACGGGCTAATAACAAATAAATTAAATGTATAACCTTATACTCAACTTAAAAGTTTAGCTGAGTTGGTAAATGTTGGGCACTTTAGATATGAGAACATGGGTTCTATTCCTCCTAAGGTCCTTTTTTAGTATATCTCTTATGTCATTTTTCTCAGCATACTTATTAATTTATTATGCTCTTTGTTTTCAACAATTTATGGATGATTTTCTAATAATGTCAATTTTGCTCCTAATTTCTACTTTTCTTTATATCAAAAATCAAACATCTCATTGGATTTCTTGAACAAGATCTTATCAACATTGCTATTTAGTTTTTACTATATTGTAATTTGGATTATGAATAGATTCTTTATTCGTTGCTGCAGATGAATTTGGAATTCACAGAATCACATGAATATCGCGCGACTCTTGTATAATCATGAACTAACTTGGAATTAATATGCAAGCGGACCATTGAGTGATTCATCTAGATTGGCACAATTTGATTGTCCTTGTAACACCCGGAAACGTACCCTATTTTTATAGTGAAAATATTTTACGGATACTTTTCAGTGAAATTTAGAGCATGTTTGGCCTAACTCTCTAGAAGCAATTTTTATTTTTGAAAATGAGTTTTTTTGTAAGCTACTTCTTGGAAAAATAGTATGTGTTTGGCTACTATTTTACACAACTATTTCTCAAAAGAAGTTTTTTCTACCTAAGAAAATGCAAATTGAAAATATTATGATTAAAGTCAATCAAGATGGGTCTCTATTTGTAGGGAATGAAAAAATATAAATGAAAATGTATTTATTTTATTTTATTGAAATATTTATAACATACAAATTTATCATTTTGTATATTAGATATTATAAAAGAAGAAGTAAAAGTAGAAGCACTAAATTGATGCTTCTAGTTTTGAGCATCAAAAATAGATTTTGAGCTTATTAAAAGTAGTTTTTAAGTTGTAAAAAATGATTGTTTGGCCATGTTTAAGCTTTTAGTGACTAAAAGCACTTCAAAAAACTAGGCCAAACACATACTTAGTTTTAATCGTAAATTTAATTTTCCGAGTCGAATTTAGAATTTCCGAGTTCGTATTTGGAATTTCCGTGAGATTCCATGTGAATCCCGTCTTAAGGCAACTTTGACTTTTTCTTGACTTTTGAGCCGTCTTTGACTTTTCTTGACTTTTCCACTCATACTCTACATATACTCCCCTCATAACCTAATTCTTTCCCTCATAACTCATTTCATTTCTTCTTCCTTAAGAAAACCAAAACCTTGCCTCCATTTTTGATCCGGCTTCAAATCGTCACTACTCTTTCGTTACTCGCTCAAATTCTCGTAAGTTCGTCTTATTCTTCCCCTCTTAGCTTCCTCTATCCGTATTGGTAATAAAATTACCGTCTTTCTCGCTTTTTAAATTATCCGTCTTTCTCAAGGTGAATTATATTCATCTTTTATTATCTAATTGTATGTAGGTGGAGACTAGGAAGGCTTAGTAATCGTATTAAGACGCGAAAAGGTAACGGTGAAAGGTTACTCGATATCATTTACGTGTTTTATGTGATTTCTAGGATAGAAACCGTATTTAGATTATGGTTAGTATGCTTAGGACTTGTGTTGTTGTTGATGGATGTTGTTAGTTGTTAATTGATATGAGAATTGATGATTTGTGATGATAAATGAGGAGTTTGTTGTTTATAACATGTTGATTTATGATCGTCCTTGAATCCCGTGTGGGACGCAGGCTGCGTCGTGGTGACGCAGGCTGCGTCACTCGCTGCCAACAGAAATTTTCTTGCACTGACCCCTTTTCGTAAAATGATTATATCTCCTTCGTTACTTGCTTGTTTTGGGCGTGTGACATCCCGTTGGAACCGTAAGAGGATAAGATATCACCTCCATTTGGAATTTCTGCATTTGCATGTCTAGAACTCTAGTTATGACCGTTTGAAGTGGACCCTTGTTTTCATTGGTTTCCAAACAACGTTGTTTTGGAGAGGTGATCTATGTTTTTATTCATTATGCTTCATAAACTTGTTCTAATGCTTATGTATAATGTATTGACTCATGTTTATCATATTTAAACTTATATGATTCCCTATTCTCATGTTTTGTGACGGTTTTTGGTATGTTCCCACTTTGAGTCGGTTTTTACAAATGATACGGTTTGAGCACTATTTTGTCTTGTGCTTTGTACTCTCATTCCCTTGGCTACCTTCCCGTTCGTAAGGCTGGAATTTCGGAACGGAGAGGTATCCTACTGCTTAAATGCATGTGTTAGTGGGCATACGACGAAGTTGTTGGGAGGCGAACGCTATGCGTTGATCGACCCGGCCGTCAAATGTTGTGTACTTGCGAGGTGGTGTTATTTGCATGTAGCGTACCGCTTGTTATGAGGCTTGTGCTCTTTTCCGCCTCTTTCGTGAATTGTTCTACCGAATTTGGGGTACTCAGCGTCTATGATTGACCGAGTCTTGGATGCGAAACGTTTATCGCATGTCGAATCGGAACATGATTTATTCCGAGAGTCTGGCCAGGTTTAGACTAGGACCGTATTATTATCGTCGTCCTACCGGAGGAAATTAGTCTACATATACAAAATGTGATCGTGTATGCATTCAGGGAAATGTCATCTCGTGGATGCCTGTTAATCATACTTGCCATGTACACGATGCTAGTGCGTTTCATTTACCGTGAGAGATGTCGTCTTTATGTTGTTATACTTGAATGCGTGATTTCATGATTGTTTATTCATGATCATTGCATGACTTGGCGTGGTTTGCTTTGTCGAGTATCAATCTTATCAAACTTATACCGCTAACGGTGAGATGCAAGCCCTAGTGAGCGTATTCGGTTGCCTAAGAGTGTCTTCCCCGAGTCTATCTATAGCATGATGGTTACGGATTGTACTTCATATGCTCTTATCATTATATATTGAATTGCGTATCTATCCTTATCGTATTTCACATGTATATCTATATATGCATGCTTCTACTTTTGTATTTCCTTTTATGTACGTTTAATGTGATATGGGTGGGAGAACCCGGAGTTACTCCCCACTGACTGTGGCGTTCATGTTTTTCATGGATGAACAGGTTGCTTGATTGGATGGCTTTTTGCTTGTGCTATTTTGGGTTC